>JAQGBE010000833.1:0-14342 GCA_034698225.1 Scheloribates latipes | reverse complement strand
TTTGTTTGCTGCCAATTTGCTAGTACATCAATAAGAAACAACATTGAAGTCAAATCACTTCAAACTTTTGAACCAAATTCTTCTAAATTAATTCATTTGGAAAGAAGTCCTGTTTTTAGACCTGTTTTTATTCGATACTTATTTGTATTTAGTTTTCTTCTAAAAGCGATAAATCATTTATTAATAAAATGTAATTTCAATTAAAAAGTTGTTTTAGTTTTTCAACTATTTCTCGACAATATATTTAATTTTATACTCCTTTGAAAAGACGGTTCGCTTTTGAAAGGCCTTTCTCTTCGTGTGTCGTAAATTCAATCGCGATATCCATCGCTGAACCGATGGCAGCAAACAAAAAATTGCAGGATAAATATGACCAGGAAGAGTCTGTCAGGGGTATCTAGTTCAAATTCTCAGCAGACCCGGCTATCTGTCGAACAAATCTACACTCAATCGGTTTATCTATTGATTCAATTAACGGTAGTTTTGTCTCTCATCAGATGCCTCGAACCAAATGGTTTGACTCAAACAACAACAATAAGAAAATTAACGAAAAGTCAATAATTATTTTCCTCTCATTCCTCTCAATAGTTAATCAATAAACCGGGTATTAAAGAGGAAAAGCATCGGTCGAACCGATAAAAAGGCATTTGATTAAACTTTTGTAACACTTTTCACACGAAATAATTGAATATTATTTGACTCGAGCTATCGGAAGCCGATTATTCAACGCCACAGATTATTGCCGATTATTGCCTGGATAATGAATGCCTGACTCGACTCACTCTTCTTGTTGTTGTTGGCAAATATCTGAGACAATCAATTCATTTCTCAAAATTTATTTAAGCATGTTCACGATATCTGATGCCGCATACAAACAGCATACAACTAGCCAGGCACCACTAATTATTCACCTGTTCAATTCTGGCTGCATTTGATAGCTCAGCCACAAGTTTATAATAAGCAGAATAAAATTCGTTCGATAATCCATTATAAGTGTAATAAATGGCTTAATTCTTGCGATCAGACTAATAGCCAATCTATTTATGCCGTTTTAAAGCGCCAGTCCTTTCAGTCGGTGCGACAGAACCGGTGGTAATGGTCTGCCAGTATATAAATGTTTGGATCCTTTCCTCCAAACTTATTATCTTCTCTTCGCTATTCGTGATTAACTCTAATAAATTAAATGTATTTTTATTCTTATTTGTATTCAATGTTAATATTCTGAATGCATTTCCAGATGAATAATCCGAAAACATTTCCTAATAAACCGTTGTCTCCCTCTCCGGGCCTTCTCTCGGCCTCTCTATCCCTAACCGAGTACTCCCTCTCCCTCTCCAAGTACTCTATGAATAGAATCTATTGAAAAGAATTCTAAATTAAAATCACTAGAAATTATAAAATACTTTACTTTCGGTTAAAATGCATTGAAAAGAAAAAACGAGACGAAAATTATATACGAAATGAAGTTATTTATGAAATGAGATCACACTCTGAAAGCAATATTCAAATATTGAGACAAAACAAGCAAAAGTGGAGCTAAAGATAAACCGAGAAATATAAACTTGATATTTGCATCGAAATAAGTGCTATTCAGTGCAAACAAGCAGAAGAAAAATTGTTAACCAAATACTTGAATACTGAGATTTTGTGTTAATTGAATCTATAAGACAAGAGTAGCGCAGATGAGTGCAAATGTTTGGCCAGAATTCAAAATTAATTAACTTTTTTAGTGTTGTGTTAGCGAATCGGTCGCTCACTCAATGAGTTCCACTAAATTCACTCTTAAAATCTTGTTTTTTGCTACGGCTTTGTGGCCCAAAACTGTTCGTCTCCGGGCCTGGGCTTCGGATCGCTGTTAATGTTCCCACTGTTACCACTGTTGCGCTTATTATTACTACTAATGCGCCCATTATTGCCCTTTTTCTTATTCGCCTCATTATTCTTATCCGTCTTCTCATTACGTTTTTCTCTATCAGTTTTGGTTTGCTTTTTGCTTCCGATTTCCTTCTGTCGGCGACTGTTCGCCGAACGCGACTCCAGATCGATGCTCAGGGTCTGCATAATTGCGTCCAAATCCATGACCAGAATGGTGAAAAATATGACCAGGGACAGGATTGTGACGATCACCATCAGCAACAGACGCCAGCTTTGAGTAGAGTAAAAGTGGATTAGCTTTTTATAAATAGAATTTTGCTTTTGCTTTGAATTTATGACTATTTGCGGCTAATATTTCGAGAGATTTACGAAAACAAAACAAAACTGAGAGACCGAACGGTAAACGTAAAAATGGTTGTCAATTAAAATAGTGTTCTTCGGGTTTGGCTCCTAATGGGGACCCCCTATGGCACCCGGAAAATGGCGGTGAAAATCGTTATTAAGTGACTTTTTATTTTGTTGTTATACTTTCACAGAAGTATATCTAGACTTTGCATAATCAAAAAAGAGTATATCTTTTTGATTAATTGTTCGGAGAATTGGGAACAGAATATGAGTTTGAGTTGAGTTGAGTTGGCTTTTGTGTGAGCAATGCTTTTTCATCGCTAGTCTAGTGTTGCGGTAAATCTAATCTAATTTAGATCGAGTTCACTCTATTGAGAGCCTATGGCAGTGGTTGTGCGGTCCTGTCCTGTCATACCTGTACTGATCGGAGAACTCGTCGATATTACAGCAGTACTCGACTCGAAGCCAAGCGCTGGCGTTGAGGTCAGTGCGAGTGCAGCAGTACTTTCGGCCGATTTTAGTGTAGTTGCCGGCGAAACAATTGGTGTAATGGAGATTGTGCTCGATGTCATAGCTCTGGCAGATGCCTACCTGTGCCCTCTCGTTGGCCTCAACCCGCACATTGGCTGCAATGCAAGGCAAACGAATTATTCTCTTTTTAGGATACGAGTGATTGAATACTGGATTTGATTTATTGTTATATTTCCGACGCATTGTATTACTCATTGAATACCTTCGGAGAGCAGAATAATTATTAATAAACAGTCGATTAAAATAGTTCTATCAATGAAATAATTAATCATAATTTTCGGAACCAATTTATTCTTCGGCTTAGAATTTCGTTTCTCAATCAATGGACGTCTTGTGTGCTAATCGAGTGCCTGAATGAACCAAAATTGCCAAATAATAATCAAAAAGAAACATTTATTTTGTTGTTATATTCAAAATTCGAAATAGAAATTCAGTTATTAAGTGCCTAACAATTGGTTATTGTTGGCTCGGGCCCAAAAAGCCGCACTAATTGCAGGTATAGTTACGTCCAATTGTGAAATAGCTTGCATATTGTGGCCAAAGTGCCAGCACTGGAGCCAACACTCAGTAGACTCGAGTCGACTGATTGGTGGCATCGAAAGGAGGCTTCGAGTGAAGACTCGATTTGATTGTTAGCCAAAAAACTTAATTTGCGCTAAATATGCGATATTTTTAATCACTTGAGAGCACTTCACTACCGAATACATAGATAAGTTTTGATAGCAGGATATTAGCATTGTTAATTGCTGATGCACTAACTTTTACGGTCGACAGCGGATATATATGGTGTAGTATATGACAATCGGGGCCGTAATCAAGGTTAGACTGGCAACAGAGTCGCTAATTTACGCCCAAACATATGTGACGTACAATGAAATTAAATTCAATTTAGATGCGATTGAGATGTCTTCTTGCGAGTGGCGTTGACCAAGCTCAGCTCAGCTCAGCTCACAAGTTCAGGCACTCAAATGTAAGTTTCATTACATTAATTATATGGTTTGGTGTGACTACAGACGAGTCAAAGGCTAGGGTTAGCGCTGTTTCTGTGCTGTTCTGTTCGCTTGACTTCACATTATCTTTGGCTAATCTGAAATGTATTCAAAACCGCATTAAGTAAGACATTTCAGGCATTTATTAGCATTTTTTTTCATTCAATTCTCTCAGCGAACACACAATTCCTATGTTTAGCTTTTTATGGGTTTATTGACAGCCGATTGCGAGCACTGAATGTTTAACATTATATGCGTTAATATTTTTATTTTAAATTTCAAATCAGAGCTACGAATCAGACAATTATTATTGTGGTCCGCGATGTTTAGCGCAATCATTGTAATCGTAATTACACACCGGGTTGTACTACGAGGGGTGAAATGTCTCGGCTATTATACTCTTGTAAAGACAGAACACATATTTGAATAAAAATCAATTAAGAAGAACAACAAAATTCAAGAATCAGTCGCCCCGTAAAGGGTGTGAACGCCAATCGCCTGCCCTCTCGTCGGCACAAACGGCCGGTAATTGTTCTGCACTCGACTTTCCAGAGCAAAGTCACAATGGGTTCGCAATTAATTGTTGGAAAGAGAATTAAATTCTAATTAATCTCCGTATTGATGGCTCTGGTCTTGCATTTGAATTCAATGCAAAACAACTAAAACTCCTTTGGCTATAGTTTATTGAATTATTCAGAGAAAACAATTCTTTAGTATTATTTGATTTGAATTTTATTTTAATTAAAAAACAAAATCACAAGTAATGAGAACACAGAGTAAGAGATTTGTTGGACTACAAGCAAGTTATATGAATGATAAATAAACTAGTTTACTGACGGACTGAATTCGGATCTCTATTGAAGTTGACTTTTGTTTTGTTTATTAGTTTAATTAAAATTAATAAAACGCAACAAAAAAAAATGCGTTAATATTTCGCTAGTAATTAAATGCGAATTAAAAGGATTGCAGACTTCATGTGATAACACATTCGGTGCAAAATTTGTGGCAATTTTAAGATCATATTTAAAAATAGATTAAAACATATTTGGAGATCAATTTGGACGACCATTAAAAGTCCCTTAAAAGCCGTCTCCAGTGAACACAACATATTTGTCGGCAATTAATGGACGAGAAAACTGGAAAATTATGAATCGATTACACTTTGGAATCGTTTGGAATGTGTGCCTAAAATCTAATGCAATGCCGATTGTGAGGGCCGGCAGTGATGGCAGTGCTGTCAGTGATGGACAAAAATGGTAATCGAGTGGTAATCACAGCAATCGGCACCTGATTTGTGTCATGTATTTTGAGACCAGTGCCCGAACAATGAGAAATCACTAGAAATTGGTTCACTTGGAGATTAACCGTTCGATTGTTCGCTGGCGCAGACAAAGGCCGGTCAGAGTGCTATAGCCGAGGCACTCAATGGTTGCTATTTTCACTTATTGACGAACAACAAGCTATCATTGAGTGAGTGGTCCGCCACTGATCCGAAAATACTAAAATACTAGAACTGATTCGTGCGAACACTAAACCCTTATCTAATTGTTTGCCGAACGGCTTTTAAATGCATTCTTCTATCACTTCAAATGAAAGGTGTGTCCACTTATGGGCCCATTATTTGGTGGCCTCTCAACCATTGCAAGACTTTTTTCTCTTCACTGGATTAGACTTTTTCTTCTCACTTATTATATAATGCTTTTCACATATTGTCGATTCGTTTCTCCGCTAATATTTTTAGTCAATTGGCGTTCAAAATAAAGGTATTAACACAATTAGCTCATAGTATATGGTGAGGTATAGCCAGGCATAGACTGCAAACACTAATCCGTGACATCATTTCCTCATTGCATTATAACCCAGTTCATTGGCAATTCTAATTCCATAAGCGAATGCATTCATGTATTTGTTTTGATTGAAAGAAAGAGAAAAGAGAGAGACTCAGGAAATTAAGTCAGCATGTTGCTATTGAAGATTGCTTAATTAACTTTTCAGGTGGATAACTCTGGTGGAGAGCTCAGGCCAGACCAGTGCCCTCTCCCTCTCCCAATCCCTGCGCTCAATGCACAGCTATTTCTGCCTCCAGTAGTCAATTGAATTCATGAGCTTTTTTCGGAACAGAATTACATTTTTTGTTTAATAATATCCGAATAAAACGTTTATTAGTTATTCGGTAGTGAAGTGGCTCTCAAAGTGATTATAAATATCGCATATTTAGTGCAAATTAAGGCTTTGCTAAGGCTTTGGCTAACAATGAAATCGAGTGCAGCCCTCCTTTCGGTGCTACCGATCACTGGCAGAGAAAATCTGGCAATTTTTGGCATATATTTCGTGTTATTTCCCATTTTTCGCAGCTCTACCTGTAATTAGTGTGGCTTTTATTGGATCCGAGCCATCAGTAGTTGGCAGCAAATGATGCGAGCCTTGGGGGACTTGAACTGTTGAGCTTGAGCTTGAGCTTGGTCAAACTCAACCTGAGATTCAAATTGAAATTTAATTTAATTGTGATTTGTTTTGATTTGTTTTGGGCGCTAATTATCAGATCTGTAGTGAACGGTAAACGACTCTAACCTTGATTGTTGCCAATCAGATATAGCCATAAAAAGGCATAACAGGCGACGATTCGGGCTATGAGTGAGTGAATCCTCCGATCGTTTCAATGATAATGACTTCCACTTTACGTTTTCATTCAATAAAAACCCTTTTGAGTGCAAATTAATGTAATTTTTTTCTCTTTAGCTAAAAATATTTTAATTAATGGATTGAGTTCTTCGTCCGTCACTTGATTTATATAAATATCGAACGGTTTGAACGCATATATCATTGGATTGTGTGATGTGTTTGCTATCAAATCCTATAATTATAACTCATTTACACCGTTAACCAAATGTTGAAACGCATTACGTTTTGGCCCCGAAATTAAAATTTATATCATTCTTGAGGTGAAAAAATTGTTTGTTTCGATCGCGGCTTAACACAGATTCGGCTCCAGGAGTGCCGACACCCGTCCGATCGCACGAACCGAACCAATCGGTCCAAACAACTCATGAGTGGCTGCAAAACAGCCCCGAAATTAGGGCTCAATTTCCTCAATACATGGTTTAGTGCTGTCGAGGAAAGGGTTGTCGAATCAGAATTCAATTAATCTTCGGTTGCAATGCATTTGAAGCGCCGATGACTTTCATAGATCCGTCCGATTCTGACATTAATTGCTTTTAAATATGTACTGAGTTTTGAATACATTTTTTCGATTCTGACGAAAACCGGGAAATAATTTCGTTTCGATTAATCAATAATTGATTTCTATATTAAAAACAAAATATGATTTTTGACTCAAAACTGGTTGAAATCGATTTCGCATAAAAATATATTATTCAGAGAATGCAGAGACGCTCAGAACACCTGTCCGTCCGGTGGACGACCTGTGCGGCGAAAATCGCAATTTTGCAGATAAATCACTGGAAAACTATGTTTGGACTGAATTAGCATATTATTCAATACAAGATTTATGACAATATGCAGATCGAGATTAGATGAGGGGAACAACTAATCTGAAGAACTCATCAGACGGATGGCTAACCCGGGACCGGACGGACCGGTGGACCGGCTGTGCATCCAATTTGAATGGAACGCCGATTAGACGATTAAAATTAATTTGGTTTCCACTATAAGAGTATATATAAGAGTCGGGAAGAGTAAGCCATGAAAAGCCATGAAAAGCCGAGATATTATAAAATATACAAATAAATAACGAAATGAATGACTGTATGACTGACTCCGGCATTCATTGGAGGCCCTCAGACGTCCGTATGATAGGTGAAAAATCTTCTAAATAATAATAACAGTCATCGATATATCGTTAAAATTGATTGAAACGTCTAATACGCGATAGTTTTGCATCACATCTCACATCTGGCTATTCATTAAAATTATTATTTTTTGCCATTTCTGCTGTCAATAAAGCATTCGACTGAACGGAGAGAAACAGAGGGAACAGGAATCAGAAAATAGAGGCAAATGTTTCGACATTTTTCTTTTAGCAATCAATTATTTGATATATATTTTTCGGCTAATTATTCGCCGGAATAAGGAATGAGTTGATAAGACATATGTAAGCGAACTAATTGCAGATCCGATTCATTCATTCTTCCTATGATTGGAGCTATTTTTCAAAGGCTTCAAAAGACTGCAACAGAAGTAAGACAACAACAAAACTAAATTCATTTCAAACAGCAATTGACGCATAAATAAAGTGAATTTGAATTTTAGATTAATTGACACCAAATTCCGAAATTCCTTCGTTTTGTTTGGTCTGTGACGACGAAAAATAACTCTTCCGGAGATCGATTCACGCAATTAGTCTTCTTCGCTGAGACACAGACTAATTAAGACATTTATTAAGACATTTTCGGAGGCCATCAGATGTTCTCATATGATATGAAAATTTGTAGCGCAAGACATGAAGCGACTGATTAACGGCTCCATTGGCTTCCAATCTTAATAACGCCATTACTATGGCGTTTATATAGCAATTAAATAGGTTTGGACAGAGACAGAGATATAGACATAGACATAGACATGGTCATATCGACATGGTCAATCAGGGCTAATCACCGTAGAGATTATCTTCCTCAAACTAGATCTGAGACAAATTGAATTAGCTTTTAGTTAATTGGGACGATTGAGCAAGATATAAATTATTTACTGCCAATAGATAGACAGTTAGACCTTGCTCATTGCTCACCTGACACTAACTACCAGTGGTTAAGACATAATGGGCTAATAGAGGCAGTAAAGACATGTCCAGAAGCCAAACACTTAGTCTGGCGCTCAGTGATAAACAAGATCTTTCGAATTCGAAAATTAACAGATGATTCGGACATTTAATTCGGACATTAAGCCTAATAACAGACATAAAAGTTCTGAATATTCTCACAAATATTAATAACAATTATTCAATGATTATAAGTCTAATTGCATTCATAATGTGTGAAAAACTGCTTTCAATCTAATCGTTGGCTATATTTTGATACATAATATTCCGGTTGAGCACCGAATCCATTGACAAGTGCTGGGAATGTGCTCTTCATTTGGTCCCAAAAACGACTCTCAACTCCGTTCCCAAAGCCATTCATCTGACGAATAGAATAATTGAATGAATGAATGGCATTAATGGCTATTTTATAATTGAATTTAGAGACCAAACGCCGTATTGTCTGTTGGTTTGGCTCTAAGACAACGAAAACCATAAATAATTGTTATATAAGAAGAGCAAAAAAATTTATTGTTTTTGAGCCGAAAATTTATTTATTTTTATTATCGTTTTGTGTGTTCCGCCCACACAATGGGCGCATAAGAATTGATTCATTCTGTTCTGTTCTGTGGCAGAAGAGCTGTGATAACAAAGATCTCGAGGAATGAGAAACCATTGGCTCGACTGCTCCTCAGCAGAGATGAAATCCTTTGCCTTTGTGTTCGCAATCTATTCGAAGAACAATAAAGAAGAATAAGAATTATTTGTTGTGTTTTTATTTTGTGAGTCAATTAGATTGAGAATAATTATTACGGGCTTTGAAGGGATTGAAGGCCTTTCCACTGCATTGAGACTGCATTGGCTGTAAATATAGCTAATTATCGGTTGAACTCATCGCTTGGTCTCAAACTCAAACTCTTTGCCGAATTGTTTCCTAATTCAGTCGAATAATGAAGAAAAGGCCACCGAAAACAAATACCTATTATCTTCTGACAAATTAAACTAAACATTTGTTTTAAGACAAATAGTCGGGTATTAAACAAAATGCAATGGATATTCAATTTTCCTAGTTTTTGAAGCCCAGTGTGGAAACTGGCACACAATCGAGCAGTGATTGCGATCACAGACCGAACAAACGGTCGGACGGAAGGCGTGATTCCACACACAACTGGCTGTGAGTATTGAATTGGTAATCAATAGGCGCATCACCAATGAGCCAGTGCATCGCAATACATCACCTTGCATTACCTGGCATAACCTGGCACATTGCGGTCTTCTATTGTATGTGCTATTGTCTAACCGACTTACTTAAGATTGAGCTCATGAACGACACGAGTGTTGCACTACTGCTGACCGCAGCCGTCGATGCGATCGGACTGAGTCGAGTAGTGCTGACTTTGAAACTGCATTTCGTCTCTTTATTCTCGGGACCAATGACTTCGATCTCAATCTTGTGATGGTCTTTCAAACTATTGAAGTGCAAGTTGAAGATTACCGGGGAGAGAGAGAGAGAGAGAGAGAGAGAGAGAGAGACCATTGAGGCCTAGCGAGTGATCGGTCTGTCAAAGCCGGATAACAAACCGAAAGTTATGCAAACACTTAATAAAGTGATCTCTGAAGCAAAACACGCATCGAATACCGGATTTCAATTGAAAAGAGTGTGAAATTAAAACTTAATTTTGTTCTTAATTCCATCAGATATTACTTGGGATCAGATATAAGGCATCCGTCAGTGCCGTCAAAGCCCAGAGTGAAGCCGGCGATCGCCGCCGCGGCCATTGTGTTGGTATTGTTTGGTGCCTCAGAACAGACCCGTCGGACCGGTCCTGACATTGAACATAGAATACACTAAACGTTAATATTTTGTATTGAATTTCACGTCGTATTAGTGTTAAGGTAACAAAAATGCGCTTAAAATTGATTTAAACTCGAAATTAATTATTAAATACATAAAAGAAAAGATTTATTTGTCTGTCGCTCAGTGTCTGTCTGTTTGGCGGCCGTTCGGCTCTTTGCGAGTCGGTGTCAGTTCGTCACCTCTTTGTTGGCCATCGAGACCTTGCGATTCACGACAATGGGCCAAATCAACAATAACAGAGACAACAATTGGAACGATGACTATTAGTTCCAATTATCAAGATGATTGCCATTGTTGGCCATTAAATATGAGCGACCAAGTTCAAGCGAGACATGCAGGATACACGGACAAATTGATTGTGTCCTGTTTGCCTGGCCATACATTGCGATTGGGTGATAGGCCAAAATGAGCATTGTCAGTTTGGAATTTAGTCAATTTCATGCAACAACGGGAGATTGAAGACCGAGTCGAAGACCGTCAGCGCGTTTGCCAACAGGTTTTGGCTCAAGACATGAGGCGATCGCTATAGAGGGCAGAGAGGACGGGACGGGACGGGTGCACAACGGGTCACTTTGGCGCAGTTAAGGACCATTTTATTAGTTAAAGAGATTTTAATGGCTCTTAAGTGGCTTTCGGGACGAGAAATGACAGTAATTCTCATACATTGATACAGATTTAACTCATTTATGGCTTAATTGCAAACAATAATAAAAATAATTTAATAAATCGGAAAAACTTTTTTTCGCACACAAACTGTTGGGACAGACCTTTGAATAGAATAATTGGTTTGTCTCGTATCGAGTCGTTTAACCACTTGAGATGACCCTCTAGTTTGAGGCTATCCGGATGAAAGTGCATCGTCACTGATAAGCCCTGCGATGGAACGGAATGAGAGGCATCAATAGCACAGTTGCGAGCAATGAGCAAGGTCATGGCTCGCTTGATGACTTAATTGGTGCCGAACTCATAGAGCATTTGTGCCCATCACGACACCAATTGATTTGTCCGGATTAACCGAAATTCAAACACTGAACAAGAAAAGCATATTTCCATTGAATATTACTTTTAATGAATTCCTTTCAGCCATTCGTCTGATGTCGTGTCCGCCTATTTAACGATCAGATCAGATACGAGTTAATCAATTTTGAGCGATCGCTATCCCAGAGCGCACTAATCCCTACCCCATAAGGCACCCGACGGTATGAATACGGAGTGTTGGCTGTGATCGGAGGCCAGACTCAGCTCATTATGCAAGTTGTGATTCGCCAAAACAGACGGCGATCCGATCTGTCGGGCAATCCATTTAACTATTTAGCAGTGGATTTGTTTCAGACATATAATTATCAACAATCGAATTGAATGAGAGGTTATGTCTCAATCAGACCATCAGATCGGAGTGTTTGACGAATAGCGTGCCGTAGCGTTCAATCACCGACGGATGGGAGACCTCGACAATCAGGTCGACCGCGAATTTGTCAAAGTCTGACAGCGCTTCCAATATCAGGCTTTTGTCGACTTTGGACTCCAGGAGAGGACTCGGAGAGCGGTTCCAAACGAAGCCCAACCGGAGTCCCAGTTGGGAACCACTGGTGTGTATCTGATCGACGATATACTGACCTGAAGAGCGACGGAGAGGTCAGACAACAAATTAAGAGAACACGCACTGCAGTACTGACCCAATCGGCCGAAACCTATGATTCCCAACACTTTTTCAGACATAATTATCGAAATGCTATAAACGGTTTCGAACAGTCATTAATCAAAACCGAAGCGAAAAATAAGAAAATAAGAAAATTTTGAGCAAAAAAACAAAGTCTGAGATATAATGCGAATGTATTTCTCGTTTAAATGAGTTGATAACAAATGTTTGGCTTATGATTGTTGCCTTGTCTGAGTGCTGTTGCCCTCAGACGAGTCAGTCCTCCGATCTAATGGTGTGTTTGTGGCGAATACGTTATCATCGGTTTTGGTTTGGGTTATCATTACTTCAAATATCACGTCAGATATAATCGAGTTTTAGTTGAGTTTTTGGTCCCGAAAACGCATTTTCATCATTGGAATCGGTCGTTACGGGCCAAGAGCTGAGGGCCAGCCGATCAATAACTTACACCGATTTGTTTGGAGCAGACAATCACTGCAATTAAAAGATCAAGAGTATGACGAATTGGATTCTTTAAATATTTCTCCTAAAATAAGACCAGTATTTGTATTACACGAGTTTGTGCTCGATTAACATTTGAGAGTTAATGTTTCGTTACTACGAGTGAATCAATTAATGTCTTATAGGGAGCTATAGTGCGATAAATAGGTGTTATTGACATTGTGTGGCCGTTCGGAGCGGTTCGGAGCCGTCGTTGAGAGCACAGCCCGAACCCGAACCCAATGGCCTAAACCTACTTGACTTGAGTCGACTGTTCGGCCGAAATACTCATTCTTTAGGCAAAACAGTGTCAATCAAACTGAAGAGTGAAAGACAATGAGATTTGCGAAACGAATTAAATGTCAGCCGAAATGAAACGAGACTTTAATTCGCGTTTTATTTTTAGTAATATTTTGTCTGAAAATTTGATTTTGATATTTGATTTGATAAATAAGGGTTTAGGCGTTCGCCGGTTGGCGATCAACAATCGCATGCTGTGAGCCGTCAGTGAGCCGGCACTGTGTGGCCAACCCGTGTCGGGCCAACACCTAATGCCAAGAGCCAAGAGCACACTCTTCTTTGTTTGTGCTGAGAAAAGCAAAGAAAATCAAAGCATTGAAACATTTTAATAATTTCGATATAAAATCAGAGAATCGCCTAAAAAATTCGCATTGGATTTGCTATTTTTGGTTACCATTTATGTGGCGTTCAATTGAAGCCATGCTCATCAATATGCTAATTCCAATTTGTAGGGGCAATGCATATCAGCCAATATGATCTATAAAAAGTGTCCATGCGCCTTTCTGTCTTGATTATGCGCTCAATTTATTGATAAAGAAATTGATTCTTAAAATACATTGAATTTGTCGATCATTTGAATTTCAAATCTGTTGTCAAATTTGATTAAATTTTTTGCTCAAATTTATTTCCAAATCTTTTTTCTCTCTCGGAGAGCGATGTCATGACCTCTAAGTCCAGGTCCTATCCATCTATTTTAGGCGAGAGAGAGAGAGAGAGAGAGAGAGAGAGAGAGAGAGAGAGAGAGAGAGAGAGATCTCATGAGAAAAAATTCGATGAATTTAATTATTTAAGTCAGAAGTTGATTACAAACCTTCGCTTAAATTAATGATTAATTGAAATAATTTAAGGTTTTATTTATAATATTTATTATTTTGCACTGAGTAATGATGTTCACTCCAATCTAATCTAGCTAATTAAACATTCTCAATTCACATTTGTGTCATTAATATCTCATTTGAATACCACTCACAATGACTTCACGTGTGCCGCATATTTCGCTCAAGAACGGGCTAACCTTGATAATTGCCAGTTAGCAAGCCAAATAAGGCCAAGATGCTCTTCTACCACCTTGCAAGTGTCTTCATTGTAATTTGATTTGCATATATCGCGCACACGATCGTCCAATAATGACCTCGAACTTTGCCATTTCAATTAAGGTGAGTTCAAAACTGGGTTTTAACTGAGAACTGCATTTGATTTCGTATTCATTCGAAGCCATGTCTGCATTGAGAGGACCACAACCGGCACAGGCGTTGAGACTCGTGTTAATCCGGTTGTGTTCGCCAAATGTGATAATTAATTGCGAACTGAATTACAATTTTTTATACGTTTCGTACATTTCGTGTGATTTTATTGCTTTTTTACTGACTCTTGTTTTTCTCACTTCTATTTAAATACAATTTTGTATTCCATTAATGAATTGACATCGGATGCCATCCAAATCCGTCCGCTTCGCTGTCGGGCCCACACCTGTTGTAGACCTGTCCAGAGAAGTCCCGATTTGAATGTCAAATGTGTTCGCAATTGGTCTTCAATTTCAATGTCAATGGT
>JAQGBE010000832.1:0-14342 GCA_034698225.1 Scheloribates latipes | reverse complement strand
TCTCAAAATTGAATCCATTGGCATTGCCTGAGCCCAGAGCCGACAAGTTGAGCACCTCGTGAATTACGAGCGTAATCCAGACGCGAGACATCAGACACCCGGTGCTGGCCGTTGCGAAACATTTCGCATTCGAGTGCCACCACTGGTGCCGATTCGCGAGTGTTGTCGGTCTCCCGCCGAAGCCATAATGGCTTTGATGATCAAAAGGGTTTTACCCGCTTTGGCCTCTTTTCACAATCTCTTTGCGATCGTAATTACGTTTTGGCCATTTATACGATTTCCAATCGTTTCAATTGAAATGTCAAATCAAATCGACATATAATACGAACTACAGATAAAAGTATTATCGAAGGGTCCATTCGAATAGCCCTGATTTGGCGCCAGCACAGTATTCCAAAGGGTACTTAAGACCATTGAATGGAGTGGTTTTCCCCCATTTTTATTTACGATTTTTCATAAAGAACATAATTTCGATAACATTGCTCGTTAATCGATTTAGTGTCGCGTTTCACCTTGCATACCAACAAGGTGAGAGGGATTCCTCGCACTGTCACTGTCTCGCGTCAATGTGGACCAGCGAATTGCCCGGTTTGCCTCTTGCAACTGAGCCAAGTGCATGAGCCACCCAGCACATAATCTGTGAGAGTTGTTACTTACCTGTCCTCTAAAATTGATTGAATTTGAGGCCACAACAACATAGTGCGACATAAACATAAACATAAACCTGAACATGGTAGCATTTGTCTAATTGTTAATAAGCCATTAAACACTTCGCAGAGACCAGGCATAGCCAATGTGAGCAATGGATTGCAGGAGAGATGGTTCGCCTTAATTGTGTGGATTTCAAAATTTGAATCTGAATAGAGACTAGCATTGGGGCAAACTTGACCTGCTAACTTGGCTAACTTGGCTAAATTAATCGCCTTCTTGTCCAATGACCAAGCTCGAGTATGTCTGCAATCCAAGTGCATTCCAGCTGCCTTGGAAAAGACAAACAAAAATTGCTTGATTAGAGTTGATAAGCTCGTTTTGCTATTCAAATGAGCTTGCAAGCCAGCAACACTGGATATCTGATTATCTAGCTCATTGCAATGCTAGGAGAATTGATGAGAAACGAAACGATCGATGCAATTGAGAAATCGTTGAGTTGTTTCCTCTCGTTTTTGTTACCAAGTTATGTCAATTTGTCAGTTTTTTGTTCGCTATATTCTCGTTGAATAATTCAATTATTGTGTAAGAGATGTGAGAAACTGCTCGAACCCGACCAACGAAAGAGCCGTTCGAGCGCTCTCTTCGTAACCCAAATGCATATTAGTGTCAAATCTCTGGTTATTATTGTATTAATTAATTACTGTATTATCCGATCGGTTATTAGGCGTCACAGCGGTATTGGTGGGCGCGTTGGTCACAATCGTGGACACTCTCTTCCCCAACAAGTTCTCAACCATCCTGGAAGTGGATTACGACACTCCCTACCGATACTTCGTCGGCAACGACGCCCATCTGATCGGAGCGCCGATCGCCAACTGTCCCCATACGACAGTCTCCCAGACAAGTAAACCATTGACCGATTGAGGCTATTGTGGCCACAAGTGCTCATCATTTGTCTCTTCTCTCTTGTCTGTTGTTAGGCTCCGAGCAAACCGATTCGACCGCCTGCTGTGATCAAGCTCTAGGCAGTGAGCGAAAGTGCAAGGTGAACGCCATCCTGACGAAGACCAAGAGTGATGCGTCCACTTCGACAACTCTCGAGCGATTCAACGAACAGAACTCGAAGAGCAGTGAAAGAGTCACAACCACTGCAGACATTGAGACCAATGACAGAAACGATGGCTTCACTAATGATGGCTATCAGAGAGGCGACGACGACGAGGACAGTGATGTCAGCACTACTATTATCGACGGCAAGAGAGCCATATCTCTACACAATTTCGGCAAATTTGCGGCTCAACAGCAACAGAGGGAACACAAGACTGGCTTCTCGTTGAGGCACAAGAACTTTGATTTGTATTACTGAAGATCAGGAGAGCGACAACGAGATAGACAACGAGTGACACAATTGACAGCTAATAATGATTAGGTCTCACTGTTCGGCCGATGTCCTAATCCAAGTCGGCTGTCCGTCAAATACAAATGCATTTGAGTGCAAATCAGTGCAAATAATACTTCATTTCTTGTGATTTAAAATACTTTTAGAATATTTATAAATATTTTTGATATTTTGATATAAAAATTAATTTATTTCTCTTTCGTTACCATATCATAGTCTGTCTCCGGATCTGATTATTTGTGACGATCTTTCGCTAATTTAATGCCTTTTACTCGTGAAGTATCGAATTTTTGGTAATTTAGATAAATGTAAAATAATTTTGTATTTATTTGAATTGAAAACAAAACAAAAAAGACTTTTTGTCGACCGAAATGTTATTAATTGTATTATACTTTTAAGTTATTTGGAAAACTCGTAAATAAATTGAGAAAATAATGCGATTGATTTAATGCATCGGATTTGCGTTAATAAAGCGGTTGGCCTCAGTTCACCTAGATGACCTTGCACAAGACTGCACAAGACTACACAAGACTGCCTGATAGTGCCTCGGGTTCACCGCCAGTGAGATTGCATTTCGCCGCTCAGTCGAAGGCAAGGACTGCCAGTCAGTGACCAAAATATCGGTCAAAGCAGATCACAAATCTCATGATTGTCTGTCGTGTGACCGATAGTCAACACATTCGGTGACAATATTTAGCGTCAAATCAAATATTTTTATTAATAGCGAAAACTAAAACTGAAATTGAGTTTTGGGTTTTGGCGAAACGGAGTTCCGATGAGAGACAAAACTATTTTCGGCTACTTTTGCTTCGAAAGCGCAAAACTCGATTCAAACTTAATTAGAGATTGTTTGAAATAATTGGAGATTAGAGTCTAATTGACCAAGGCAAGGCAGGGCAAGGCAGGGCAAGCCAAGTCAGGCACAGCACAGACAGAGCCAGTGCTGGCGGAGTGGAGCCAATGTTCGAAGGCAGTGGAGGGAAGGCAAAGGAAGGCCTTAGTTTGGATGTCTCGACTGGCGATGGCATTACTGCCATCTCTTATTGAGTTGTCTCTGAGCGCCACTCGACTCGACTCGACTCCGATCGGCGAATGCGGTGATCAGTGATCGCGAGCACTGCCGATGCGATGGACTGTCGGCTCAACTGAGCCATCGATCGACTGAGCCGTCAGTCATTAGTCTTTAAACTGGTCTCAACTGAAGAGCCAATTGAGCCGAACAGCGGCTAATTTATGGGATCAATCGATTCTTTGGGCGCATATCGAAGAATATTCTTTAATAAACGGCTATTAATGTCTAAATAATTAATAATACAATTACAAGCGATTATAGACTCGATAACTAATTGCAGAAAATGAGTCCATTAATGGCGAGTATGTAATGATTGGACGAACTTTTGCTCGCAATTGATGTGAAATTAATGATCGCTCGCAATATTGACGTGTATTTTGTCGATAATCCATACGAAGAGTATATCAGAGAAAGTCGTTTCTATCGGAAAATGCATTTCAAAGGACTTCAAAAATTTTCGGCACTTTTTATTAGAATTTATATTAATTTTGGTGACAAACAAATTCCGATTCCAAGCGAACCATACGATTGTCAAACATTTGCACAAACCTTGACTTCGGTTTGTGTTTTTGTTAAGCGACGAGAATTTGGCGAATAATCGATGAAATCTAAAAATAACGATAAAAAGCGACTTCTGTTTCATAACTGATAGGGATTTTCACCCTTTATAGAAATGCCTGGTTATATGGGTCACACATGTAGTGATCAATTTGGAGATTCAGTCCACTTCGGACTCAAGTGGTTCGAGCCGTCGAGTGTTTGGCGTCTTATGAGCTGATCGTATGTGACGTGCGATGCGATGCACACGAAGACGAGGACGAAGACCGAGGCAGACATTGGCCCGAATCAGAGCCATTTTATTGACAGTCCGGCGACACATCACAAGTATTAAAGACATTATATGTTTGTTTTATTTGTATTTAAAATGCAAGCAATGATAGCGAAGCGAGTGTTATGTCGACGAACGGCAAAACTGATCAATAATTCAATCAGAACTCTGAGTATATGAAACATATTTTGCACCTGTTTTGCCATCCGTTCCCTTAAGAATCACAGAATGTATTTCGCTTTGGATTACGGACTGACAGAAGCGCTGCACAAAAGAAACACAAAAAACAATTCAGTTCTCAATTCAGTGAAATCAGTAAAATATATATAAATGAGAATTTGGGCCAAAATTGCGGAACCAATACAATAAGAGGCGAGCAATTGAGTGATGAGCGGGGATGAGCTGAGATGAGCTCGAGTCTAGTCCGGCACAAATTGCCTGACCATCATTATCTGGCGCTATTAAAACTAACAAGACTGCCATTGTATTAATCTATCGCTTTGAGAGAGACAATCAATTATCCGAACAGTGTTTTGACTCAATTTATTTAATTAAATTGATATCAAATGTTGAGTAAAATAATGTACTTTTGATAAAAACGAATGAAAAAAGAGTCGAAAATATTTTTTTTTAATAAACACTTTTTGATAAACAGAAAAATGTGAACTAATAATGAGTTATATGAAAAATATTTGAAATACTATTAGGAAACCACTGAAAGAGAGAATATGAAGCAAATAGATTAGAAAAATGTTAATATTGTGCGGACGACGACCACGACATTTGTGACCATTGTCTGCACACATAAAGGCATTCCATGAAAAATCAATGAAAAATGTTATTCGAAATATTCGGCCAAAAGTTTTGATGTAAAATGTAAAACAAAAATCCAATGACAGTGTCGACAGTGAGTGTGCTGTGGACTGGCGATGGTGAGCGATGGTGAGCCTGGTTGTGGTCGTGGCCCTGCACTCAGCGCTCAATTATTGATTGTGATTTGCAGATCACATGGAGTTGAGTGCGGAATGGAAGGTAATTCTGCATAATAACAATGCAATTTTGTGTTGTCCGTAGAGATACGGCTATTGTGTATCACTAGGACTGCACACAAGAGTCAGTACTACTACTACTGAGTAGTGGCGCTAAACAGCTCTGAACGGTTGGCTGTGAGGCTCACGGCTTGTATGGCCGACCGAATCAATTGAACTAATTGGGCAAAAGAGCACAATCTCATTGACATAGCGTTTCAATGTAACTGAGACCACAAAAAATGGCCCGAATTGACATCGAAAATATGTCTCAACCGCACAATCGATGCAATACTTGTGACATTGGATTGCGTTGCCTGAGCTCTGAGCGACGAGGAATGCAGTGATCCTGTGATCCATTGTCACAAATGATTTATCGCCCCAAGCATGAGATGGAAAACATTTGCTTCGATACCAATTCAATAATAAGTGTCTGTTTTGATGACAAATTGTATCAAACAATTCAATGTTAACTTCCTTTCAATGCTTTAAGCAATTCATGAATTCATATTCAAATTGAAGTTATATTTGGAGATACAAACGGAAGACAATTAAGACAATGAACGGCCAGCGAAGAGAGAGAGAGAGAGAGAGAGAGAGAGAGAGAGAGAGAGAGAGAGAGAGAGAGAGAGAGAGAGAGAGTCATAAAATTAATATAAAATTAGAATATTTTTCAAATTTGTGATATATTTTTAAGCTTAAAAACAGCTTTGTTTGGATAGAATCGCAATTTTCCTGAAGGAATGCTTCAATTTAACAATTCTTTCATCAATATTCACTCAAATATGTTTGGAAAGCATTCGACTTGTATTTGCCTTTCAATGGTTTGGCGCGATTTCGCAAAATTGGTCGACATTTGGATGGGTTGGCCGATGGCTGTGTGTGTTGTGGTCGTCGGTGGCATCGGTGTGATGGTTGAGATGGTTGTGAGGCCGCGATGTGATGGTCCGGTCTGTGCACTACTGCCTGTCAGGAATCACCTGAAATTTTGCTCACCTAATCATTGTTAAGGTTTTGACCGTTTGACAAGTCAAAGGTCAATAGGGAGACAAGATTTCAGATGAGGCCCCACAGCATAGCTCCGGTCTGGTGTCCAAAACAGGCGAATCTAATATCTCGGCCCAAGATTAATGTGTCGCTAATGAAATCCGAAACTCTTGGCTCGCGTTTATGTAATTATCAGTTAATCATTTTCTAGGGGTCAACAACGGAATTGTTTTATGCCCTGAATAGCACTCGGCTTTTGAGCAATCAATTAATGCGAGTCATAGTCAGTCCCGACGACTATTAATTCTAATGGATTTTAAGAGCGGTTTAGCGCTCGAGTGGCCAACGGGTGAGCGCTAGTTGTGGACTGTGGAGTCAGGATTGCCAGAGATGTACTTGATGCTTTGCTCACCAAGACCAATGCATGGCTGAGACAAAAGACCAAGCACGTCCCGGACAATTTGGACAATCGCACAAGTGATCAGCGATGACACCAACCGTTGTATTCATTATCGATTAGTGGTTTTCATTTTTCAAGTTGAGGTCAGCCCTGAAATGACTTGTCGTGTGACTAACGCCTCGAATGAGAAGTCCTTCTCTGACTGACTCTTCAGAGTGTTTGAGTGTGAGTGCGATCAGCGATGAGAATAGATTACAATTACTTTATCGATAGAATTGAATGCAAGGATAATGTGATAATAGGAATGAAAATTTGTGAAAATGGTTTAGCGAATGGAGTGCTGTTTGTGCTGTTGGGCTGTGCGAGTCGGCAGTGCAGTGCAGTGTCAGAGCATAGGCATAGGCATAGACACAGGCAGTGCACACACACAGAGACACAGACAGACAAAGAGCCAGTTGACTAAAATCAATGAGCAGATGCTTTGTTGAGCACTCGTAGGTCTAATCAATACTGAGAGCAATAGCGGTCTTCGGTCTGTCAGATGCGACAATCAGGCGATGCATTGCATTTGGCCGACACTGACGACACATATTATGCCGAACGCAGGGCAGGCATTGCAGAGCACAACCACACACATCATAGACCATACACATCGAGCACATTCTCTCGGTGTGTGCACCTGTCAAATGCAAAAGATAAGACTGCGTTCACTTGGATTGGGCTATGATGTCAATGATGTGCATCCAAAGCAACTTTTGCTGATTTCCAACCTTTTTGTCGTCATTTCGGTCGTCACTTATTCTCCGCTTCGTCTTCATCTCCAAAATCTCTATATAAAGCACATCACTATTGACTCGAAACCACTATATTTTCATTTCTACTTAAGCTAACGATTAGCCCAACACTTGTGATGCCTATCGACGCCACTACTCGAACGAGGAGTCGATTGTTCGCAACAGTCTCACAACTGATCCCAAGAAGTGAGCGCCAAATCCCAGTGACGGCACATCTCCGGCCATACCTGACATGGCTTTGTCGCAGAATATTCCGTGTCGTGTGTGTGGTGTGCGGTGTGAGGCCAACAGAGCAGAGACGAGCACTTTATGAGCAATTCTAATGATGTCGACACTCGTCCGAGGCTTTGAATACTTAACTAAAAGACACAACTTTTAGGACTAAAGGCCTTTGAGTTTGTTCTGTGAATAAATAATATTAGAAGTAATTGGTTTATAAAGCCTTTGTCTTACAGTTTAATGTCTGAAGTCATCCTAAGTCTCATCTAATTTAGGGCTTTTCAACACAACTGTGAGTTCGCACAAAGATTTCACATTAACCAGGATTAATGTAATGTATGGCTAAGTGACGATAGAAAACCTCAATTATAATCGAAAAATTATCGGTATTCTCGACAAACATCGAGTTTGTCCCCTCTTTTAATGATAATTCGCGCGTTTAAAAAGTTAATCCAATTTGGGGTACATTTTGCGTACAAATGTTGAATCAAATGTCCGTAAAAGCCGTGAATCTCAACAAAAATCGTTAAAATCATTCAAATTAAAGTCAAATTATGAGTTTGCGAGCGGAGTGTGACTCGAATTATGTGTGTCGACGATGTCGTCAAAGCGGATAAACTCAGTAATTCAGACAAATTTATATACAGAAGCGACAACTTTATAGACGCCACCAATTCATTTGACTGCGAAACCGACAATCGAATGAAAACTTTAAATCCGAGTTAGTTTTGAAAAGTGTTTGCGATTGACTCGAGTCAAGCCGTAAGTGCGGGCCATCAGCAGCAACGGCATCGTTGAGACCTCGATCACGATATCATATATTTGAGAGATATATTGACAAAAAGTAGTTTAATGTCGTAAATAAGAGTAAAATGAGAGGAATCGGTGGAATCGGTTGCGGATAAGTGTGAGAATTGGAAGCAAATGGAGATAAAACTAGAATTTATATAAATTTGAGTCCACTTTCGCACAAATATTCTTTGCTATTTTTTGCTTCAGTCAGGGAATGGAAATCAAATGCTCAGCTCTGGTGGTGTTTGTGTCCATTGAATTGAATTTAAGCAGTGATTGTAAAGTCCAATAACTCACCGCAGAATCGCTATCTCTGGCCGAAGAGTGGGAGCACAACACGGACTGCGGCTCCGGATTGAAGCCAACATTTTTATTAGTCGTCTGTTCATCGTTTCGCTAATGTATCGCAAAGAGCGAGATATAAAATAATAATAATATTGTGTCCACAGTTCGCCTAATTCTCGACACCAATACTAAACGGAAAGACAACAAAAGCCGTATTATTGAGGAACGGCTGAACAGTTAAAAGAATTGAGTCATAAACTTTTATTTGCAACTCAAATATTTTCCATTCAAACCGACGTTTTATTAGTTTTATTCAAAAATTTTATTCCATTTTTGGCTTTTTATCTCTGCTATAGCTGTAAATTATATTCCGCATAAAGTTTTTAAACTTTTGGCGAAACTATCCGAGCATTGAAAGGAATTTATGTTTTGAAGAATTGAATTTTAATGAAACGCCGGACGAAAGCCATTAATTGCTTGGAGCGAATCACCCGTTATATTGTCGGACAACTCATCCCTATCTCTGGGATTAGAGTCAGTCTTCAAATCATTTTCATAAAATAATATTCAAACAAAATTAGGTAAAGCACTGCAAAAACTACTCTTTCGGCTCAAAAATTCTGTTTTCACAGTATATTTCAATTTTTTCTGTTGTATATTAATGCAAAATGTTTGAGCTTTTAATAAAATAATGCAAAAGAGGAGAAAAGTTTTAAATATATTAAAATTGTATTACGAAAAAAGTTTTGATAAGAAGAATGAAAAATATAATTTAGTTTTTAATTTAATGACAGAACGAATGTCTTGTGTGCGAAGAGAGGGATAGCTTTAGCGCCTCGAAGATTGATGACCGCCACTAGAGATGCGATTGGTTGGGGCCATCACTTAATAGTCTTGATAGTATTGCTCAAATTTCGCTTTGATTTAGAGACTCTATTAATTCAATTTTTGCGTTAAATTACGTAAAATAACTTAATTATGAGGAATAAAAAGTTGTCATTCCTTTAAATAAAGACATTATTATAGATATTTAAGTGAATAAGTCATGCGATTCGCAGTTCGAGTGCAACACAACTCGACTATCAGTATATGAAATCTGGAAAATAAATTATGTTTTGTTCATATCTTTAAAACAATAAGTTATTCCGTTATTCCTCTTATTGTCGAATCCATTACCAGAGAAGCCATAAAAATGGTTTCAATCGATTGTTTTCGTTTGGCTTTTGCCGCAACACTTCTCTTGAATACGGATTTGATTATTCGCTTTTTCACAGCGAAGCCAATGAAACAAAAGTCGGGCCCAAAAGTGAGTAATTATAATCGGTTATTGAGAAACGACATTAAATTGGTTAAAGAAAACAATGGATTGGGTTTTGCTTTGAGAGCCAAATGAACACTAAAAACAATAATTACCCGAAAATCCTATTTCTTAAGAAAATAACGGAAATAAAAGACAAAACAAAAAGCGATTGAATTGAAATCAATTTTTGCTGTGATTTCGCTTACATTTTCATATATTTTTTGAACGGATATGACTTAGAATTGAAGTGAAATGGAATGAAAGCGAAGGCTTTTGCTCGAAAAAATCGATATATTTTTTTCTCAAATAACATATTCAATAGACGACCGAAATCGTAAAATTCGTGTTATGAGAGATCATTGATTCAATTTTGATAGTTATTTGTGTAAAAATGACGCATAAATTATATTAACTTTTTCGAGGGCTTTCTTATAGACAAACATTTAAAATAGAAAATAACGTTTCGAATAAATTCGTTGAATAAAACCAAAGAATTCCATATTAAACACAACAGAAGGACAGAGAAAACTAAAGCAAATAAATATTAAGAATGAAAAATATGTGTATTTTTCTTATATATTAAATGTTTGTGAGATTCATGAATATAATGGCGAAGAAGTCTGCGCTCGAATTGCGTTTATATTCCTCTATTGTATTCTAAAATGATATATAACTGGTAGGGATGGCCACAGAAGTGGGCTCTTCTCCACACTAACTGACAATTGGATTGCATTCGGCGGACATCGGACCCACTATTTCCATAAAAAAGAGTGGATAGCCTTTCCATGGCTGGCGATTCGGTAGTCGCGAACCCCAGTCGACTGAGTTATGCAATTAAACAATAGTGGAAACGATATTCGCCAACGATGTGAGGGTCAGTGAAATATACAAACATTGTAAGTAATAACGGAATGAAACAATTCCTAAATGAAAAAGTTGAGCATATTTTAGGGATGTTTGCACTGAATAGATAGCAATGCGATGCCAGGGCTGAGCACAACACTAAACACCATAACAATACTGCTCTGCAGTGAAGTGCGGCTACACTTACATACACGCAGTCATCCCTCACCGGTCTCTCTCTCTCTCTCTCTCTCTCTCTCTCTCTCTCTCTCCCTGACTTCCCTTTTCGACTGAAGGAATGGAAATTCTGGTTCGGTTTCTTTTCTGTTAAATTTTGCGCAAAAAGAGCGTAATATTTTGAGATCAATAATATCCACACAATCTTAGGAAAGAATATAACGACTAATGCCATATGAAATGCACTGCTATTTAAATGCAATCAAAATTTGATGCTTTTGTGATTTCGGAGAAGACTAAAGAGAAAAAGAATGGATCCGACTCTCGAATAGTTTTGAGTCGCATTTCTCACTTAATTGGCTTAATTTAGATTCATTCCAGGTCAGGTCAGGTCAGGTCAGGTCAGGTCGTTCTTACCATTGCAGTGATGCCCAATCCCACTGAATGATACTCGCATTGCCATTCGTTAGCAATCGATGCCAACGACTGGCGAACAATTGATATTTCATTCATCAGTCGGTGAATAAGTTTCTGCAAAATAGGAAACAGAATGAGAATGAGATGAGAGAAAGCATGAGAGGAGAGGAGCGGAGAGGAGGGCAACGACTAGAACGAGCTAAACGTTGGCCAAACATAGCATTAATATTCAATGACACCCAGTCTTTGGCACAAAAAGCAAATTATGTTATACTTTGACTCTTGTTTGGCAGAGTTTTCTTTTGTGCTATTCTTAAGTGATTCGCATATAATTTAATATAAACCGAATAAAAGAAGCGAAAAGAAGCGGAAAGATGTGAAGTGATATATCGTTAATTGTAAGACATCCGACTCATCCGCGTCTGTCTGGTCTGGTCTTTGGCTCACTGTTGCCACTTCTGAACAATCCTTCTCTCGATCTATGGATACAACTAATCGTTTTGAGAGCTCTGAGAATGTGAGCCAAAGTTTAGGTAATTTTAACCATAAATTTCAGTGCAAAACGAGTGAAACACAAAACGAAAGGAATATATGTTTTGTTAATACAAGTAATGGAGTATTGAATAGAAGACTAACACAACTCTAACACAACTTTATTACGACAGAAGGCATTAAATATTTTATCCTAACGTTTCAAATATAATATCAGTCTATAAATTATATGTTTATTTGGTCGGCAATTCTTCACTTCATTCTCTCATTAATGTCTCTAAATTATTCAAAATTGTTTTCCTATAATATCGGATAAATTTATGTAAATTAAAATTGTATTATATATAAAGAATATTAAAAATTTTGCCATAAATTATAAAAGTATTTGTCTTTTGAAAAGCTTCGATCGGCGATACGGCCATAACTGAAGCAAGCTAACTGAAGCTAAGTCAAGTTCTAGCCATGCTGCTAATGGACAGTAGGCCTCTCACGACTGCCTCTCCTCTCCGACTCTTATTTTATTTATTTATTTATTACTTTATACACGAAATCGTTTGAATGCACTTAAATGACGAATAGAAATGATAGCGAAATATAGCATAAAAACTAATAAAAACAACGAATTCATACACAAAACGAGTATATTATTCATCACAAGAATTAGAGAGTTTGTTATATAAATCAAAAGTAATAGTAATAATAATAATAATAATAATATCCATTGTTTGGGATAAAGAAATAATGAAAACAATGTAATGATAGGAAAGCATTCAAACAATTTTATTCTTGTAACGCTCTGATAGCAGATAATGCCATTGAATGCCATTCAGAGCCTTATCGACGGTCAGAGTAAAGGTAGAGCTCCGACAGAGCACTGGTAATAGTTTTGGGTCACTCTATCTGTGTATCGCTAACAGACTGTCCGTTAGGTAAGCATCGATGGCATCGAGGGATCGGCGAATCGACTGTCCGTAGATCGAGTGGCACACACTTGGCTGATGGCAGACACAGCCATCTTGTTATCAATAGTGGGCTTTATTATAGCGTTAGCCGAGATCTGGCGTAATGTATGAGAAACGGTTACATAACATAAGCACATAAGTGATAAGAAAGCCCGAGAGCATCATTGTTTCGCCCATTTTCATCATCTCGTCAAAGGGTCGCTATGGAGACCACCAGTGCACCGCTGCTGCTCTGCTCTGATCTGATCTGCTCTGGTCAGTGTCACATTGCAGGCCAATGTGCCACACATAGTGTGCTGTGTCACCCGTCAGCCGACGTCACAGCCGACCACCAGACCAGTCACTGCACCCCCCGAACAAGGATCCGATCCCTCGTCCCCAATGATGGCCAGAGGGCTCGACACTAATGGGGGTTCAAATGGCATCGCATTTATTGAAGATTACGGTCTAATGCGAACATCTTTTTAGTGCGCAAATGATTGGATGCATTAACCGATCGGAGTGTTGACGCCGAGCGCTCACTGTTCGGCATCCCTGGTCTCAATCATCTCTATGCAGACCCGAATTATGGGCCAACAGTTTAACAATGAAAACCATTTATAACGTAATTTAGTAAACGTTCGGACAGTGAGTGATGACAGCTATGCCTGTATTGACTCAAATAAAAGCTTTGGATATTAGATATTAGTAAAGCGGTAAGCCTTAGATGCCGTGGATATTGCTATTAATGCCAACGGATATGCTCGAAGACAACTGTCAATGACAAACAATCATTGCCTGACTGAGACAAAGGCTGCGCTGATGGCAAACACTACTAATATGACACACTTATCATCATCAACATTATCATCGCAAATAATATCAATGCGAGTGAGACAGACAGTAGAGTACAGTAGAGAAGAGTAGAGTACAGTTCAGTACAGTTCAGTACTGTAGACCACAATCATAGCTCGGCTTCACTTGAGAGCACATTTGCGATGCAGTGAAGACACATTGGATGCGACTCAAAGAGAGATGATGTCTCATCTGGTATGCCATTGTGTGTTTGGCTCATTTTGTCGCTCCATCTCAAGCTAGTTGTGTGTCTGTGTCTGTCTGTTGGGCACAACTAAGCGGATCGACATCTTTGTTGGCCAGCGGTGGCAGTGCTGGCAGTGATGGCAGTGGCGGTGGCACTCACTCACTGGTGGCCATCCATCCGATGTTAGCATACGATCTAATCCATCATTGTGTCAGAGCTGGCACTAACCGACTGACCAAATCACTCGCACACATCCAAACACATCCAAACTGGGCTGAGGTCTGCCATTCACTGCGAACTTATATTGAATCGGAAGACAGTTTAGGCCAATATAAGACAATTTTCACTCTTTTCTCGCTTTCACTTAAGTTTAACGTTTTTCCTCTCTATTGACTGAACTGAAAGTATTCGCTTGTAGTTTAAGGCTTAGCGCTTAGACACTAAGCCCAGAAAATTTAAAGGTTTGAAAGTTGAAGACAAAGTACGACATCCAAAGAGTGTCGATGTTTGCCAAGAAAAATAACCAGTTTTAATGTAAAACAGTTTAGTGTGCGAGCAGTGAAAGGAGGGAAAAGTTGTGTTAGCAGTACTGTTGGCGTGTTGGCCATCGTTAGCAAATTAATCTGAAGCAGTGAGATAGAGCATGAATGAGCAGGAATGAGCAGGAATGAGCA
>JAQGBE010000831.1:0-14343 GCA_034698225.1 Scheloribates latipes | reverse complement strand
TTTTTATCTCGTTCTGATTACGTGTTTTCATACAAATTGTGGCTAAAATCGTTGCAGATTTGCTGGCACTCACTGTACAAGTTAATTGGATAACTACTGGTAAATTCGAATAACTTGGTGCAATACATGCCTTGGTAGGAAAGAAAGGCGCTAACAAAGAGTAAGCACTTCCGACACAAAAGTTTCCGTAACACAAGAGAATTATGACAACCAGTTCTCTGCCAGTGAACGGAATCTTCTTACAGAATCCGCAGAGTCTATCACTTTTGGCATCACTGATGTCGTTGTCGTCGATCACAACGGTTTGCGTTGACTTCATATCACTTTTAATCGACTCTTCATTCCGTACGGCTTCAAAGCTATCACTCGAACCCATTGTTCCCTGGATTAGAAGAATTATAAGTTTTCAAAGTCAACACTTATTTACATTCGTAATCATTACATAAGTCATCGCGAATCGCGGTCTTTCTTTTTATAGTTAATACTCAAGTATTATCGTAGTTATCGAGTGATCATGGTCAATTGCTGTTCCCTCTAATCGCCAATTTGTCGTGTCTTTACGATCGGTGCATAAAAGTGCTGAACGACATCGACACCGATAACTGTGACACTCAAACCAACACTTGTTTCCAATGCAATCAATTTTATTGAGTTTTTGTCGAAAAACACACTTTTCGGTGCATATTGTCATCAAATCATAAAACCTTTGGGTCCAAACGAGCAAACGAGCAGACGAGCAGACGAGCAGACGAGCAAACGAGCAAGGCACTAATATGGTACTAACCAATATATAACATTAACGTGCTATTTACCGATGCTTTTATTTCCTATTCTCCAAGTACATTGTTCTTTATCGCCCTGCACTTGCATCACTGGATAAGCTATCTGTTTGACAATTTGAACAAGAATTTGTACCAGAAGAGACACTTGATTTAATTAGAAATAGTCTAGATAGGTTAGATAATGCATTTTATGGCATTATTTTGAGAGCAAATTAACAATTATAACATCAATTAACTAATTGTGTCGCTCAGGTGGTCGTCACAGATTACCTTGGGCTAGTCACTATATAAAACTTAGCTGGATAGGTTGCTCGATTGATTGATTGTCGTGTCAATAGACAGTCAGAACTCTACATATTCCTGATGTGTGCACCACGAGAGCACATCGACGCATATCAGTGCATCGGTCGTGTAGTCGCACGTGAATTGTGAACTGATGTCGAGTCGACTGATTGGAGTTGAGTTACAAAACTGTTAATTCATTTTTAGAGGATTTTCAATCAGATTATTGTTTGTGCGGACAATCGGATCATTAAAAGACATAAAAGAATAACTGAAATTAGTACCACTTATATAAAGCAACCTGGTTATGTTCATCACAAACTGACAAATGTGAGCAAGGCTAACAGCGAGGTTAGAAATTAATAAACATCTACCGGGAGTTAACGTTTTGATTGATCTTCTGTTTAAATTCTAATCTTTTTCATAATTATTTGTAATATTCTATATAAAATATGACAGGATATAACTGGATATATCTAGCAAATTAATAGTATTACAACATTAAATAAAAACACCGGAATTCCAATAATAATAATAAAAGAATGAACTAGTTTGTTTTCATCAGACATACATATAGAATATCTGATCAAATGAGGAAATGTTTTATAAAGTCGAGTATAACTATCAAAAAATGTTGTATTGATTGGTGAGAAATGAAATTATTTTAACGATTTGTCAGATCTCTCATCGAATGATTGCTAAAATTATCATAAGATTTGTGTCAGATTTTGATGGATTCGACAGACAATCGACTCATTTATGGCTCGAAAACATGTGTAAAACCGGACTTCAAGTGAAGTCTCAGATAAGAGTTGCCAACAATTAGAAGGAGTATTGAATAAATTCAATGTTTGCCAGAAAATGAATAATTAAACTGTTTTGAAAGCCAAGAGCCGTTTGACACAGATGTGAGTGATTGGGACCAAACGGGTCTGTCTTGAGATCACCCGATCATTGGACCCAACGATCATTACTCGGCTAATAATAAGCAGAACTATCGCCAGAAATCAGACAATTAAGAGATGATATCTAATAAATACAAGTCATTTATCAGTGACTCTACTCTACTCCACTCTACTCCTGGCAAATCACTCATTTGGTCTCAGGGTTAAGAGTTTGGCACAATTTAAGGCGAGTGTAGACCTAATTAATATCGAGTCAAAATTAAAATCAATATAAACAACACAAAACATAACTTCTTTTTGTATTCCAATGTGTTTTGCTTTAAACCAGATATTAATCGCATAAAAACAAACGATTTTTATATCGGTTAACAATCCTTTCAAAAGTTTTAGATTGTTTTGAGGAGTGGAGAGAGAATACGAGAGTAGAGGAGAGTATAGGAGAGAACTGGAGAGAGGTTTGGAGAGAGAATGGGAGTGAATGGCAAAGAGGAATGGATTTCAAGTTCATCTCCATCTGAGAGCTCAGCCCAAAGGCTCCCGAATTATCATAAGTGAGACAACAGTTTTCGTTAAGAATCTGTTCAGAACTTGATTTGCGTGGCGATAGTGGTGTGCCTTAAGTAGATTAGAGGGACGGCGGCTCTGATAGTGAGCCACTGACCTACTGACCAGTCCTCGCAACGCAACCACTTGTATATACTTGCATACACTTCTCAACATTACTTCTCGGCATTACTCCAACTAATTATTCAACAAATCAGTTGAAATCATATTCTATTTTAGGTATTAATTATGGTTTTGGTTATGAATTGAATCGAATTTAATGCAAATATTAAAATAAAAGCCATTTATTAATAGTTTGAATACAAAAGCAATGAATTAATATTTGATTAGTCGGTGAATATCTGTGTTGAATGAGCCAATCGGGCCATTGTGCGGACCGCAGGACAGGACCGGTGGCCTCGAACGAGCACATCCACACTCAGGCCATAAAGTGACAGCTCTTTCGCCAATAAATTATCGGCTCTTTCTCTAAAATTCATGTTTTCATAATTCAAGTCAAAACATATTTCAAAAACTGATTGCATAATAACAATAATAGACTCCTAGGAATGAAAACCTATTTTTCGATATCTGTTTTTTGCGATTACCGTTCCGTTCGGTGCAAAACAAGTCGAACCGAGCAATAAAATGGTATAATAATGTCTGGCAAACAATGAACTATAAATGTATTGGCGATCGGCAAACAAGTTGCTCGACATGTACTGCAATTGACACAACATCTTGCAAAATATTTTTGGATTGTTTGCAACAAAAGTGCATTTCTCCCACCAAAAGAATATCTTTGATTTCTTATCTGACCGTTCGGTTCAACAACACAGCGCTTGTCACTAGTGAACAGTGAACAGTGAACAGTGAACTTGCTCAATTGGCTCAATTGATTTGTCGACTGTTTAGGTGTTGAGTAGATAAGCGAAACAAAAAGAGGACTGAATTTTATTGTTATTTATCAACAAAAAAGTTATTCATATATTCGATAATCAATAAGCGTTGCGAAGAATTATTACCAAAATTATCGCCAAAATTGAACGGAAAAAAACGAATACCGAATCGTAAATGTCATTCAATTGTAACACATTTTGTCGGCACAAAAGTTCAAAACTATTAGAACTGTTTTCCAACGATTTTAGAGTCTATTTTCAATTTGCGAATAATTTTATAATCAGTTTATCAAATGATTTCTCAAATTCGCATCAATTTTCAAATATTCAGATCTAATCTAATCGAGTCGTGGAATAAGATGTGAATTATATTTGTACCAAAATGTGGAATAAACAGATGAGCCGGGAGTCGAAGATCAGATGATCAAATTAGTCGAGGAGCGAGCATGGCCAATGCATGGGAAATGCCGATTACCGATTCCCTCGGTGCGAATTGACTTTCTAGCCGTGCGCTCGCCTCACACCTCACACCAGACTCAATGTCAGAGACCGTAATTAGATTATTGCGAAAAGCGATTGATTCGTCAAAATAATGGGAAATTGAGGCCAAACGAAGATTAATTGTGTAATACTTCCGCGTTTGCACTCCTGAGCGGAGAAAATACATAAACGAGAAAAAAGTTGTAAAACTTTTCAATTTAAGAGCGTTTGGAAGACATCAGCGCTTAAGTGAAGTGCTGTGAGCTCTGAACAAATTGCGAGCCAACGAACCATTGGCTGCAATACCTGTGCAGTCGATGCCATACCTGAGGCTCACTCGCAGGCAATACCTGTTGAGCGCTCCGATCGAGGGCTTGGCTTAGCTCTGACTGACTGACTCGGGTTTTGTAGGTTTTGTTTGTGTGTCTGTCTCTGACTTTTGGCTATTATACGATACGAGTCCACTGTTTACAAATGGTTGGGCTCTGATCTGCTCCGGGTCTTGCGGTCCGCTCAGTATTGCCGTTACTGTTGTGGTCAGCGCATCGATCGACAGACAAGAATCAGATGAAACCATGAAATATGTGCTGAATGTGAGATAACACCGAAATTGGGTCTAATTAACTCTTTCTGGTGATTATCATTAAGTGCTCTCTCGTGTCATATATGCAATCAAACCGTCTGTCAGTCCTATCAGTTCCATCAGTTCCATCGGACCGATCGTCAGATCAGATCAGAGCACTCGACTCGAGCACAACCGACCCAAACGTCTCCGCCAACAGCCGAACGCCAAGTCGACCGTCGGAGATGTCCAGTGCAGACCCCGGTATCCTCTGTTTCCAGCACTGCAACCCCAAGTCAAAGGTGTTTTGTCTGGAATTACCCGACTATTGTCCGCAATGCGATTCCCCGATGAGTTGTGTCGAGTTGAAAATACCCCCGTTCTGTGTGCCCTACCCTTTCACGTGTGCCAAAAGGACACAGTGCTCGGTAATCATCAGACCCACTGATGGAGACTTCTTGCAGTAAGTTGACATTTTGTACCATCGTCATTCTAAACATTATAATAGTGTATTATTAATAGAATAAATTTTAAAATTCAGCCGAGTCAGATTACATGGAATATTAATATTTCAAATAACTTTACTCTCAATTTTCATCAGATGTCATTTAAACTGACTTACCTTTCTTATTTTAGAATGTTCTAAAAATTAATTAATTAAAAAGAGATTAGAACTTTTAATTTAGAACTTAGATTAGTTGTTGTTATCAGTGGAACACTGAGTGAGGAGGAAATGAAACGTGTTTTGAGTGACTGTCATATCAGACACGATATGACAGTCATTGCAATTAACTATAATTAATACCGAAACTAATTATCAAATCCGACGGACAGTCACTACCAAAACGCTGCGGACCTTCACATCGGTTTGACTGACTCTAAGGGCGATGTCTATGAGTTCGATCGCTACGGACTCCAAACGGGAACCCGAAACTCGTCGTGGAATCAATGTCTTAGCGTTCCGATTGTCACCGAAATCGATAACATGTGGAAAGACTACTGGGATTACACTCTTCAGATCGCGTCCCAATTGGACAGATGGCAACCGAACCAGTACTCGGAGGACACAAACAATTGCTACTCATTTGTCATCACATTCTTGAGGTAAGACTTATGTCACTCGTGAGGAATGTCACTCAAGACTTGTTGTCCGCCAGAATGCTTCGCGTCAAAGACCTGAAGCCGTCGCTGAACAGCAAAACCCAGTTCTGCAAAGACTTCATAGTTCCGCGGACTAAGAACGCGGCCAAATATATCGCACTTTACCGACGGGTCGTTAAGGAAGGCGTTTGTGTTTTGAGTACTCCTTAATCACTACTCGACTATTGTTTTGCCACTTAATCGCAAAGAAATACTTATTGTTTTGATTATTTACTTAAATAGAAGTTTGAGTTTTGTATTACAGATTATATTTTATCGTTGAATAAACTATTTTTGAAAACAATTGTTGCCAATGTTGCCAAGATACTATTTCCCAGATTGTGGTATTCAATTAGAACTTTTTTGGACTTTTTGCTGGAGAAAAACAAAACAAAATATGACTTAAAGTAATTTATTAGTCCGTAAACACAATTAATAGTCATCCATAACAGGGTTAATCAGGTCTTAAAGCGGTGTCTCTTTTTTATTGTCTCCGGGAATCGCCAAAAACAACAATTGATATATTGATACTGAGTTTGTTAGTCCATTCAACATAACCTGATTTGCTTGCCTAGAGCTTAGCCAACGCTTTTTGCTTTAATAGCCAGGTATTAAAAAGTTTGTGTTCTTTCAAACGGCAATTCATATCAAGAATTTATGTTTCATTAGTGACATTAAATCAGGCAATGAATGCCTGAATAATAATAATTAGATTCAATGCGTTTCGACTAATCAGTCGACTTAAATGACAAAACGATTTCGATTATAATCAGTCAAATCGTTGAACCAATTATTTGAACCGATTATTGGAAGAATCGAATCAATCATTCGATGAGTGCAGCAAAAAGTTGACTCCAGTCACTCGTTTTGAATATAAGCCCAATAAATAGTGATCACTGATCACCGCAATTATTTCATGTGGCTGGTGATCATCATAATCCGGGTCCACAAGCCGTGTGGCAGTTTATTTTCGACAATTACTGACATTCTCGGCGTTTGAATGCAGTGCACAGCTGTTGAGTGAAAGTGGTGTCAGACAGACAGTGGGCGCGAATGCGCGGATGTGTTCGGTTTTGGCCAAGAGTGCCAACAGTGGTAGCAGTGGTTCGTCTCCGCGGAGTGACGGCAAGCAGTTGTGTGTCTGTCGTAGTGTTCCAACGGCTCACTACTCACTGCTCACTACTGAGAGCTCACATCTCTGTATAAACACAATTCTCATCTCATTCTCCGCATCTCTGCTATGCCAGTGAAGCGCTGACTGAGAGCTGAGAGCACTGTCTTATAATACAGTCGACTCGACTCGACTCGACTCGACTCGACTCGAGAGTCGCAATATTGGGCGCAATAGTGACTTATTTTATTGGCATTGAATGGCATTTGCGTGGAATTGCGTGGAATCGAGTGTTCCTCTCATCCATTGGTATATCCATATTCTTGGTCTGGTAGGTCTATCCACTCTCACTCTGGTGCTCTGTGCAGACCTAGTTATGTGCGAGTTGTGCAGACTCTGCCAGAGCCACACGAATGGCAACATCAAGCGGTGGTCGCCATCTTCTAATTGACGAATTGATGCTCCGATAAGAGTGATAAGAGAGTCCGACCCACCGACCAGTGCATGAGTTTGACTGTTGCCAGTGCTGGTGCTGGCGATGCCGCCCACCCTCGACAGCCATTCGGGCCGATCGCACAACTGATTCTCACCAGTCCTGCACTCAATCACTGGCTCTTCAGACGCTGAGCAGTTGGTTAAGACGTAAGTGGAACACATCCAGAATGGCCGCCAGAGCTCGGCCAGACTGGACAAGTAGGACCATCGAGAACCCCAGTCCTACAACCGAAGTGCTGCCCGAATATGACCAGTTCGGCCACGGACACTATTTCACCAAGAAGACTTTCCATAAGCCAACCTATTGTCACCACTGCACTGACATGTTATGGGGACTCATCGGCCAGGGATTCATCTGCGAAGGTACTGACCGCCACCCGACACACCGCCAGCACATCCTCTCTGGCCAGTGGCCACTCAGGCTATGCAATGATCGCTCGAACCAATCGAATCACTCAATCGCTCGCAACTCAATTCTCTACAGAATATTCCGATACATAAACAGTGAAATGACTTTAGAATTGTTTTTCAAAACTATTAGAGAATTGATTGAAATTAACTGATAAAGAGTGCAAATGAATGCTCTCTTCGATGTTTTCGCTCGATTCTGTCAGATCTGACGAAATTTAAATAAGCGATAATCGGTTATCCATTTTGTTTACATATTTCTAGACATTTGCAGTAATCGATTAAATGTCAGTGAATTGAGATCACTATTTCGCTCGATTATAATCACTTCAATTGATTACTCGTTACAATTCATTCAATGCAACCTTTAAAAGAATAATAATCTAGAATCAGCCGAAACTGGTCAACGAATTCCTAGATTATTGTGAAAATTCTGAAATTCTTGAACAGAATTCAATCAGAAACATATTAGTCGGAAATGAAATGCAATTAATTTTTTTATTATAAAATTATTCCTAATCTGAGTTCAAACACATGAAAGACAACCAAAGATAGAATAAATGGATATCAGAAACACAAAAAACAAATTAAGGTCTAATATCTGGTAACCTATTGTCTACTCTTTATTCCAATTCATGCATTTTTATTGTGCCATTTGTGACCATTTAATTCGATTAGATTCCATATGAATACAGAATATTCTTTATTAATATTCGGCCGATTAGACCACTAAAAGACATAAATTGTTTATTTAATCAAATATTTTCTGTTTTTGTTTTGTTTTGTTTCTCTTCTCTATCAATGAAAATCTCAAACCAAGAGTTCATTCATTTGTTGTGATACTCATTGGCCAAACACTCATAGATTACTAGATTATTATCAACCGATTGAATATCTAATCTGCAAATCACCCATAGTTTGCAATTTTGTGGTTCACGACCGATGTCTGAAGACAGTGGTCTCTCCGTGTTCTACAGTCGCCTCCAATGTCATTAAAGTAAGTCCACAGTCGGCCACCGTCGGTGACCACTGACCAAACACATTGACCCGAATCTAATCCGTGTGATCCGTCTCCAGAATCCAGTACCTCATTGTTGGACAGATTGCGGTCACTTGAAGAGAAAGTTCTGCAATGTCTGTCGAAAGCGGATCGAAGACCAGAGCGCTGTCCGGTGCGAGACCTGTGAATACTGTGTTCATTTAGATTGTCACGACTTCAGCGTTCCTGACTGTAAGGAATGTGCCACTTATGTTCCTGACCAAGAACTGGTAGGTCATTGTCGAACTCAATGCAGTCACTCAATGCAGTCACTGACCGCTCGCGATGTGTTTCAGCTAAACGTAGTCCAGAACCATCACTGGAGGGAAGGCAACCTTCCGGCCAATTCTAAGTGTCATTACTGCAAGAAGACCTGCTGGTCCACCGAGTGCTTGGCGGGGATGCGCTGCGAGTGGTGTGGAGCCACCGTATGTCACACTTTGACCAAGATTATTGACTTTGTCTCAATTGACCAATTGATTGATAGGCACATGCGGTCTGTTACCGAAATCTGTCGCCCGAATGCAACTTCGGATGGTTGCAATCGATCATGCTACCGCCATTCTGTATAAGCATTCCGCGAACAGACGTTCCTTTAGAAACAATAATCGGGGTCCAGAATAGGAAAAAGGAAGTCAATTCGGGTGAGCACTGCAACGCTGTCCTCGCGGCTCATCACCACTCACACTATGCCTTCCTTACCAGCAGCTGCTCGGAGCGCGTCCGAAGAGTTTTCTTCCGGGTCTGACTTGAGGAACAAAGACGTCGACGATTATTCTTCACCGAAAGACAAAGACAAAGATGAAGGCAAGCAATCAATAGTGTTGTTAACTGACAGTAAGCTAATCGAAACGCAATCCAATCCAATCCATGACAGAAACAATCAAAGTCTACGACGGAAACGCTTCTATGAAGAGACGAACCTTTAGGACAATCACAATCTGCAGAAGCGCTACTAAGGATCAGATAATAGCCGCATGTCTTCGAGCATTCCATATTCATGACGATCCCCGCCATTACATCATCACTGATGCTTACGGTCTGACTGTTCCCCTCCAATCGACCTCTATTGCCAACTAACTTGCTCATTTTGGTCCTGAAGCAGATTCCAATGAGAAGGAGCTTAGTGATTTTATGCCGGTTCAAAGTCTGATCAGAATCGACAATAAGAGAATAGGACTCTTTTTTAGGTAACACACCGCACATTGTTGATTATTGTCACCTTGCTCACCACCTGATCGGCCCTACCGTAGGTATAGACCACCCAATCCCGACGAAGGCTCCATAAGAGTGTACCCTGGCAAATTGAAGTGAGTCTCACATTAAAATTGACCATCACTTCAATAATAACCAATCGATTCTTGCGATAGCGTCACCGATACCTACCGAGTGATTCCGGTCACATTAGACACCAGCGTAGAAGACGTTATGGTCGCCGCTTTGGACCAGTTTGGCCTCGACTCCAATGACCTGAATCGGTACCGATTGGTCGAAGTGTCGCTTGAAAAGGGATGTAAGTATTCTTGTTGTTCGCTCTTTGGCTCTTCCATAACAATTATCTCCTTCCCTGAAGCCGTTCACGAGAGGACAATGGACAACAACGAGAGCCCCTGGGCTATCATTAAAGGACTGGCCAGGGTATGAGACGAGCAAGGTCAAATGTTTGTTTAACGTTGTGTTTGATTCGTCAGGAATCGATCCGTCAGAAGGAGAACACCCGGTTCTACCTGCAGCAGGTGGACGAGGTCTACTGTTCCAATGTGGCCATATTCGTGGGCAATTTACCCCCGAATCTATCGCAACGACAATACGAAAGAATTTTAGTCGAATTATTAGGAAAACGTGAGTTTAAATGATCTCTCATTTGGTCTTCGGTTTAGTCTTTTGCACTATTTTTGAATGCCTTTTGCGAAAACAATTGCAAACAAATTCAATGTTTTATTTTCTAAATAAATAATCAATTTTCGAATTTGACGTCACAACTAGCCTATCATTAGCCAAGATAACCCCAATTATGCCATAGAGTAGAGCAGTTAATCCATGTGTTTATTAGCCGTCGATGACGTCAACCGCGACTGACCTTTCACTTTTGCCTTTCACGTGCGACCCGACCCGACCCGACACAGCATACAAATACCGACAGATCGGTCCGATTTACTACGAATACGGTTCGCTGATTGTGACCTACGATAACGCGGACATTGCGGTCAAAGCCTATTACATGTTAAGGGAATCCAGTTATGACGACAAAAACCTCTTAGTTCTTCTGTTGCCCAACATTATGGCTCATATGATACCTCAGGGCGTTAGGGTATGTCATAATCACCTAGCAATCAGTCCACTCCTAACCGATTCCCAACCCATTCTCAGCCCCTCTTAGTCTTCGTTAACGTGAAGAGCGGTGGCTGTCAGGGCCTCGAATTGATCTCATCATTCCGTAAACTTCTCAATCCTTATCAAGTTTATGACCTTGAAAATGGTGGACCACTTCCAGGGTATTAATAACTGTTATTTTTGTGATTCTAGTAAAAACTAATTAAAACATTTACCTTAGTTTATACGTCTGTCGACACATCAAAGACTATAAGATTCTTGTCTGTGGCGGCGACGGAACTGTCGGATGGGTCTGTCCTCTAATGACGAATTACAATCACAAGAATACAACTCTATGTTTGTGTTGGTTCAGGTCCTCCAATGCTTGGACAATGTGGGTCAGGACTCGGAGTGTCAGTCCCCTCCCTGTGCTATCGTCCCATTAGGTACGGGCAACGACTTGGCGCGAGTGCTTCGCTGGGGTCCAGGATTTACGGGACAGGAGGACCCGATAAATGTGCTCAAGGATGTGATCGACGCCGAAGAGATTCGGTTAGACCGATGGACTGTTGTGTTCCATTCTGACGAAGCGACCAAACAAACCGAGGATAAGCCGGGACTGCCGGCCAACAGCTCGGGCTCCACATCCGAGGACAACACAGCCATCTTCGTCATGAATAACTACTTCGGCCTCGGAATAGACGCTGACCTCTGCCTGGGTTTCCACAACGCCCGCGAGGAGAACCCGGACAAATTCAACAGCAGGTCTGTCTCACCAATATTGCATGACTGCATTGACTGGATAACAAATCATAGCTTTATGAGTCAGACATTCATAATGATAATGATAATGAGAACCATAAACAATCTCAAATTTGACCTAGTTATGTACGAATTTAGACTCCACAACAAAGGTGTTTATGTAAAGATGGGTCTGAAAAAGATGGTCAGTCGGAAGACGTGGCGCGACCTGCACAAGGAGATCAGACTCGAGGTCGATGGCAAAGTGGTTAATCTGCCGCCGGTTGAGGGCATAATCATATTGAATATATTGAGGTATTGCCATCAGTAGAGTCACAGAGTGTGCAAACTCATCGACCACTTGCTTATAGTTGGGGATCGGGTGCCAACCCATGGGGTCCCGAAAAGGACGACCAATTCTCAAAGCCCAACCATTACGACGGTATGCTGGAAGTGGTCGGAGTCAATGGTGTTGTCCATATGGGCCAAATTCAAAGTGGCCTTAGAAGCGCTATGAGAATCGCACAGGGAGGACATGTACGACCGTTTAGCTTGCTACTCACACTCACCTCGACTACTCAACTGATCCTTGCATTCCACCAATAGATTCGAATCAAGTTAAACACTGAAATGCCTGTTCAGGTGGACGGAGAGCCTTGGATACAGTCTCCGGGAGAAGTAGTGATTCTAAAATCAGCCCTTAAGGTAGGAATCGTTTACTTCTTGTGGTGACCGCGCAATGACTGACACCTTTGTCCTCTTTTTCTGTCTCTGTCTGTCCCCGAAGGCAACAATGCTAAGGAAGAGCAAAATGAAGAGACGAAACACTGAGCCCTCTCTCACCTCTTCGGAGTCCAAATCCAAGTCAGACATGATTTCGTCAGAAAAGCCTTCAATTAGTGAAAAGGAAAACGAATGAAATCTATAACTCTTAGGAATATATTTAAACGAAACGTTAATTGATTTCCATTTTCTTCTCTCCAATTCATTGTCTGAAAGCGAGAACTCATTTATTTTTGACCAAAAAAGTTATTTCCCATTGAATTAACTCATCATTTATTGCGAGATATTATATTTCGAAATAAGTTTTCCAAAACACAGAACAGAAACAGTTTTTCGTTGATTTCGGTGAAACGAAAATTGTATCTTAAATTAAATTGCGTTGACTGATAGTGACATAACATAACAAAGGTATCATTTGTTATTATACAGACCAATCAACTAGTGACAAATTGACAGATTGACATGGTGAAACATTTAATTGAACGGTTAAACACTTATAAATGTGTCGATACTAAACTGTATTCGAGTTTTTAATCGAGTTAATTGTAATTCCGATGCGAAAGTGTATGTGATTTTTGACGACAAAACAAATTAACAAGTTAATATTGGTGAGATTAGACGCGATTGGCGAGGCATTTATCATGCGATTAGACTTTCTTTTTGATGAATTAATTATTACAAATTTGATTCTATCAAAAACCGTTTGCCAAACAATTTTTAATTTTATTAAAAATTATTAAATAAACAAAAGAAATATTAAACAAAAAATACAAAACACACACAAAAACACAAAACAAATTAAAAATTAATTAATTAAATTGAATGCCAATTAAATTATGAATTGTTATCAGTGTTAGCCTACAAGTGATACAATCTTTTCTCTAATTATGTTCTTAATTATTATTACAAAAACTAATTATCGATTTATTTTCCCTTCGGTTCTTAATTGTGAGCACTTCTGACAAATTTATTTTGGACGACAAACTCAATCCGTGAGACTATTTATCATTTGCCAGAAGATTTCAATTCTAACGCAAAATTCTGACTTCAAAACTATCGCAAGGGTTGAGTCAAACTGGGAATCGAGTGACAAACCCATAGGCGATAGTGTTTTGCGGATTGCGATTCGCAAAACCGAATCCAAACCATAACTTAAATGAGTGATCAATCAATCACTAGAATCGAGTGCTCGGGTCAGTGCCTCACAGCTGACCGATGCCTAACATAGTTAACCGACGGAAAGACAATTCCGGAGATTATCTGATAAACAGCTGACAAATAGCTATTCGATAAACACGATTCAAATTGAGAGTCAATTGAACGCAAAATTACTACAAAAATATCAGATCAGAGATTCAAACCGAAATCCTATCGTCCTATCAATGAGTATATGTTTCGCTAAACATAAGCAGAAATATATTTCGGTCCCGAATCGGCCGAACAGTGGCCACAAAGACATGAACCGAAAAGTGTCTCATTCGCAAAGAGCCCCTGCATTTGAGATACTATTCCTTTCATCAGTTCAAAGGCCAACAAATGCGACAACAAATACAATAAACAAATCTATTGTCAAAAACTATTTTAATTGTGTATAAAAATTCGATTACAAGAAAAATACTTAAATAAAAAACTAAAACAAAATAACAAAAAATATTTGAAAATTGTTTTTAATTTTAAATGTTTTCCAAAACGAAAAGACGGAATCAATTCTTTCGGATCCGGGAATCGGACGGAAGAGAGAGGTTCTGACGAAACAATAAATTCATTGCTTATATATAAATATATACTGTCGAACCTCCGAGATGTAAACCTCCCAATTGTGAAAACCTCCTAATTGTGTACAGAATTCGAGCACTTGGT
>JAQGBE010000830.1:0-14351 GCA_034698225.1 Scheloribates latipes | reverse complement strand
GAAGTGATCAAGCTCATTGGTTCAGCTCGATTCTCGATAGTGTTTGTGTTGTCACACTAGTGTACAAGTTAAACTGCAAATTTCCAGTGAAATTTATCTAGTTCGCTCGAGGATATCCTATGCATGTGCACTGTGTTTGGTGTTGGGCTCGACTCGTATTGAATTGTTTGCCATATTGTTTACCGTATTGTTGACCAGTTTAATGATTTATTGATTGGATCATTGATAATAATCGAAATGAGCCATGACAAATAAAAAGTATTCGCTGGATCACGACTTCAGGTAAGGCCAGCCGATAGACAACAATAGCCATGGAGAGAGAAAAAACATAGTTTTGTACTGCAATTGAGTCGAATAAACGACGACTCAATCCTTGACTTAGAAAAAGGCTTTTGATTGTTGTGTTTCAGAAGCAAAACATATTCCGATTCAATGCCTCTCTGAATGTCTTCGGCGAGTGAACTGAACTGAGATATAAAGAGCTCAGAGAAGACGGCGGTAATTATTGGAGGCTTTTTTGGATAAATTACCATTCGTTGAGATATAAAGCAGTTTTTGAGGATCTTTTTGCAAAATGAATTTCCAAATGAGATATAATTTTTATGCAAAAACTAGTTTTTGTCGCAACTGTTCGTCCAAAGCCTTATGGACTGCCGACGAGACTTGACTTCCAATATAATGAAACGTCTTCTCAGATAATGTCATTGAAATGCATGACTTATTTCCTCAGAACTGGTCCTCTAATCTCCAGGTTTTACTAAAATTCTGAACCCGATCATTAATGTGTAGATGACCAGAACACTTCATCGATAACTACTTTCCCAGGCTCATATGGACAAGACTAGATGGTTTTAAGGTCAAAAATATCATCAAAATGAACAAAAAATGTGATTAAATTGAGGTGATTTGGTTGGTTTGGATGCTGGTCTGGTCTGGGATGCGAGTGATGAGGTGCTGGTCGTTGGTATGAATGAATGGTCCGAATGTCACAATCAATTACTGGTCTTTATTTCTGTGAGGTTTGGTATACAGAGGTCTGTATGGTAACAGTCAACAAAACATAAGACTCTCTGGAGTTATGGCTGGTTTTGGTTTTATACTGAATGCAAGTGTGTCATGGATTAGGATTAACCTGGTTATGGATATTTCTGGTCAATTATGGTGAACAATAGGTATATTTAACTGGTCAAGTAGGTTATGGTCTGTGGTCAAGTAGGTTATGGTCAATTGGTTGTGTATTTTTAGTCTATTCTGGTCAAATTGGTCTAAATATGGCTATTTAGCTATTCTGGTCTCTGGTCGCGCCTCAAGTGTCTTAACTCGTCGTTAGTTTCACTCACTTTATCAGCAATTCTCTGATCGTATAAGACATTAATCACTCGTAAATATGTGAATGAATTAGAAGTCGAACAGTAATAAACAGTTAAGAGCATAAAACTGATCGATGGCTCGTCTTGAGGGCCGCCACCGACTGTTGGCTAATGTGTTGACATCGATAACACTGGTCTTCACAGCGAACCAGTGTTCGGTAGCCGAGGCTTGCGGTGAATCGTCGCCTGATTTCACGTATTGTTCCAAAGCATTGCATAACGATTCCGGATCTGACTCTTGTGTGTGCAGTGATGGTTATCCCATAGTATTGGACAATCGATTTTGTCTACCCGTCCGCTACCACAACCAGACATGCCTTCAAACAGAGCAGTGCCGTCGACACACACTCGACCCGAACATTGGCTGCTTTAAGAATGGCCTGAATCTGTTGGAAGAGCACAAAGGAGTGAAAGAATTGGTGGACAGCCTGTCGACAGTGATGCCGGACTCGGGGCCGACCGCCCGCTGTCAATGCACTTCTAATTACTACTATGACAGCGAAAGGCGGATCTGTTTGTGTAAGAACTGTCCGAATGGCTGGTCGTATATCAGTGGCCATCAGTTGAACTCAACTCGGCTTCACTTCGCAGAGACGATAGTGTTTTGGATTATTCTGCTTCTGATATTGACTCTAATTTTTATGGTTCTCACCATTTGTCGGAAGTGTTTCTGCACTTATAACAGTTATGTCGACTACAGAACCGTTTGCAACACATCTACGACAACCACTTTAATTGACATGAGTTTCATAAATAATACTAATGACAGACTCAACTCAATTGCTCTCATTGAGGACCGACCGCCCACTTATGAAGAGGCGATCCGAACCTCTGCTCACATTAATTCCATCTCATAATGCAATCGGTTATCGGCTGCCGACTAATGGCCAACACATACCGAACACCGACATGACTATAGTCGCAACATATCACACCACATCATGATATCTGTTATGTTGCCTTGCTCATTCGACATAATCATAATGTTGCCAGCTCACTTTTCGCAAGGTGCTCAGACACCATTATAATAAGAGGTCGTATAGATTTTATTTTAGGGGGCGATGTGTCCATGAATTGAGTATTTAATGATACTTATGTTTGAATAGTTGTGTAAATAAAGTAAGGTTTGATGGGAGTCAGTCACTGCCAGAGCCAGTCACGACGTCCTTGGTCAACTTGCTAATAAAGAAGATTCTCATGTAAACCACGAACCAATGTATCCAACGATTGTAACGTTGCCAACGAGATTGGAATTTAGAGGAAAAACTTCTCTATTTTTCCATTAGTTTTAATTGTAATTCAGACAATTCAATGCTATGTCAGCCCTCTTGTCATTAGTGACCCAAAAGTGACTGATCCCGAAAACACTCTCTCCTTCGGTCCTTTCAAATGCCAGAATATTTAATTACACTTCGCTTTACAAACATTATAATAGTTATTAAATGTGTATTTGAATGACAATTGTCTATAAATTAAACAATTTGTCAGTGAATTCAAATTCATTTTTAATTACAATGTTTGGAAAAACTTTGTTATTCACATAAAATGCATATTTCAAATAAAAATAATTATTATTTAAATCAAATACTGAATTCGAGACATAAATATGAGAGACATTAAAACAAAGACAAATAAAATGTCTCATATCTTACTTGATGTTTATATCAGTCCGTTCAGACATAACTGTTATCTAATTTATTTAAGTTATTAATACTTTTATTGACTGCAAACCTACGCTTCAAATCTTGACTCGAAGCATGAAATTGCCTTTAATTATGAATTATTCATTTCAGACCATATCTTGAAATTGGTTTCAAAAAAGGCATTGAATTGCTGGCAGAGAAAGCACTTGAATTGAAGATTGCGTTAGTTATCGATCAATGGCTTCGTTTGATGTCTATTGGCGTTCATTAAAAGTTTCAATTATTGATTGCAAACCTATTCTACGGCCTAAACGGTAATCCGATTGAACTCATTTCGACAGACAATAGTCGAGTTAATAAAGTTATATAATAGTTTCGAGACATTAAGGTTTCATAATGTTTGATACTTGGTAAGTCTGCCAAGTCTAACTAATCTCGATGATTCATCTGGCGTTTGGTAAATAACTCAATTCAGATAATAAGTGGAATAAATTGAGGGGACTTTTAATTAGTGATAACGAAGTTAATGACACGATTGGAACCAATAATCAGCAAAACGGCGAATGAAATGTCATTTTGTGTCTCTTCCGAGGGATATATGATTTATTCGTTCGACGTGTGTCTCGGGATTTGTGATACATTCCTCGACCAATATATACCGATATATGCATTAAATTAAATTAAGCCAAGAATTCGCCTGAAATTGGATTCAATATTCTGTTGTATTGAATATCACGTATTTCTAAGAAATGATTTTGAAATCCAAAGTTTTATTTCATGTCAATCAATAGGATATAGAATTTTGCGATTACTTGTCTCGCTATGACTTTCATAGAATATATTTCGCAGAATTCAAATGAATATTTTCTTTTTTATTGATTTTTATTTTCATTTTTTCCCAATAGTATTGAAAAGAGTAGTCATTCTGTTGATTGACGGACGAAAAGGAAAATAAACTCATTTTTGTAGTCAAAGCACTGAAAAAGCAATTATTTATTATTTAACTCAATCTCTCGATTCATCTATTATTCAGTACAAATCGATTCAGTATTGAAATCTATCCTTCAGTTTCGATATCCTTCGCAAAACAATGTCATTCGCCATATAAATATATGTAGACTTTTAGGTATACCAAGAGCTATGATCTAATTCTGCGATAACCCATGGAATATATTGAATGAAACAAAGGATTAAATATTGAATTGAGTCAGTTATTGCCATATATTGCCAGTAATGGCTTTGATAGCGTACGTGAGATACGGAATCGACGGACAAACCAAACCGAAACACCAAAACAGCTAAAGTATTGCCCAAAAAGAATGATTTATCAGATTTTGTTTTGTTTTGGGGCCAAACATATGGTTCTTAATTTGATTAATTGGTATTTCATCGCCCAACTTATTAATCAAGGCGAGTAAGTGATTAACTCGGGTATTGGCCATAGGAAAGAGAAATTGTAACAAAGATAAACTCGATATTAGTCTCTCTCTGCTGTCAGACATTATTAGCGATCTGTAAAGTAATATATTGTTTATGGAATTGCTTATTGACTTAACTCTTATTCTGTTCGATAATTTATGGATCATTAATGATAAGCGAAACCAATTCTTGATTAACCTCTGGCTTAACACAGATCTCGTAAAACAATAGCAAAATATATTAATAATAAAAATTAATATCGTTTTGTGAGACATATTTCGTTTTTCAGAGTGAAAGTCAACGCCAAATGTGAGCCCCGTTTTGGTTGATTGAGAAAACCAGTTATAAGTCGATTGGAAATGACTTAAAGGGCAACCGATTTGTAGTTAAGATTACATTTGATAGTTAAGTGAATCATAAAAATGGCAAAAAATGAGATCAAATGCTTTTGACAGACAGTGGAAGCGCTCGGCTTTGGCTGACGTTCGGCGGAAAGCGACCAAACATTCAATTAGTTTCGAAGCACTCAAAGCTCAAGGCTTTTAATTATTCAAAACGCCAGACAATAACCATTTGGTTAGAAAATTATTTCCAATTGTATTATATTTTCTTTTCTCAATCAAAAATCAAAAATATTAGTTTAAAAGATAGAGTTTTTATGGTTATTCGGAACGAATGCAGACTTCAGATAAAAAATCAATTTTGATAAGTGATTAGCAGTGGGTTTCACAACAAAACCTTATTTGCAATCAATTCATGAGATTATTTACAACCGAATGCTGGGTATTAAGGATTGGGTAAAAGATCACTGATTTATAAATATAACGAAATTATCCTTATTTGCAATGAGAGAGACCGAGAGAGTGATTGAGAGGGTAAGAGAGGTATTGCAGTCCAGGACAAACCAAACTGTAGTCAAAATGCAATTCTATGGTCGCGCGCGAGACTCGACCTGAAAGTGCACTGGAGTTACACGAAATGGCGGACATGTCATGGCTTATGACAAGTCGGCCATTTTGTGACACTCACCAGGGAGAGAGAGAGAGAGAGAGAGAGAGAGAGAGAGACCCTGGAGAGCAATCAAATAGATCTGGTTATGGCATAGAAACGATTCGGTCGTGAATTTGTTTAATTTTAGGCTAATTATTATGATTGAGTCGATTGGAGGAAATCTGGTATTAGTGTCGAAACGCGTCTTATTTACCAATTTATCGAATTGGAAATCAACGATTAGGTCGTGAATGCCGTACTTCTATCACCAGATCATCACATTAGCTTGAATATCAAATAAATATTAATATTGCAATACGTTTTCCTTGATTAGTTGCACGGCTCGAAAGGAGGAAAATCTAATAACTTAATTGAAATAATATTTAGCCATTAATTGGTTACGTAATGAGAAGCCAGTGATACAAATAGTGAGGCCAACAGTGGCCACAAATGCCGATCGCGACCCACTTGTGCTGGTCTTGTCTGGTCTGCTCTGGCATTCGTCATCACTGCCTGTCCTATCCTATCGGCTATTGTTCCCAACGCCAGACCCCACTCGCACTGCCCATCCCTGACATAAATCAAAAGTTGTAATTATTTTCTACTTATATTATGTAATGTGAAGATAGAGGTTGAGTACGAGTTAAACATCATTAGGATTGTTAAACACAAACGAGTGGTGAGAAAGTATAATCAAATTAGCCGAAGGAGTGCTACGCGACTACTACTGTCCGATCCCTGTTCTCACTGATTGACAAATTGTCTTAACTTCAAGTCAAACAAACATTTATTCACAACTCGTTTTTGACAAACGATTATTCGGCAAAACCGGTGACAATCGCCGACAGAGTCGTCCCTTAAATTCATATCTCAATTGAATCTAATTTTTATTTTCATAGAACAGATGAAACGTTAAAAAAGTGTCTCCAAAACGAATAAATTATTCAATAGTGTTGACGACGAAAACAATCGTTAATCTGAATGTAAAGTCATCATTAAAAACGATTTCATCACAATGAGTGCCACTGGTGATGTGCAAGGCAAATGACTGGTGACAAAACAAAAACAACTTGCTAAAATCGATGAAACCAAGCTCTAAGGGCGTGCTAAAAGTTCCCGGACAGGCCTAACTCACTAACCTTGGACTCGATCATCACGGCTGCACTTAATTGGCATACCTTAGCAGCGCTTCGATTAACCCAGAATCAGACGAAGAGTGGCCACGAGTCACAACTACCCCGATAAGTGTTAATTGAGTTTACTTGAAGAGCCGACACCAAAAGTGAGATCCATTACCACAGAAGTTCTTTATGAGTGTGGCATTGAATGCCTGGATATCATCCCTGCAATTGACGCAAAGCGAGACTATTTTAAGTGATGGAAAACGAGACTCATATTTGAAGCTAATTCTAATAATATTGGCGACGAGGGAGAGACTGCTGGAGAGAGTGTTCTCTCAACGATATTATTATTGGAATCAATTATAACATTGTGGACAAGGTTAGGACAAGTTTGCTGTAATACCAGTTTACGCGAAGGAAATGTTGCGTACAATGTGTCGGTGCGGTTAAGCGAAAGTTGTTTTCGCTTTTATTTGATGCCTAATAGTTGTTGCGATCGGATAAATGACTGCCGAATGCCAATGCAGTCCCAGTTCTCCGACCAATTTAACTCCAATTTAATTGTTCGTTAGTTTAGTTTAACTTCGAATCGATTTCCTCTGAAAGTAAAAGTTTGTTTTCCGCCGAAAACTGAGTCCAGTCTTTCGGAAGTAATGAATTGCCTGACTGTTGGTCTCATAGTAGCGTTCAATGTGTTTGTTCTCATCAGATGTGCGGTTGTTGTCACTCAATGTGATTACAAGCGCTTCGCCGACGGCTGCGAAGACACGTACGGCTCGGTCTGCAACCGGACGGCCAACGAGTGTCAGTGCAAACCCGGATTCACTGTTCATATCGAGAACTTTTGTTTGCCGCCCAAAAACTTTTCCGACCCTTGTTTTGTGTCCGATCAGTGCGAGTCATCTGACATATCAAACATCGGATGCTATGTCGACGACAAAGAGCTGGATGTCCGGGCGTTCAAGTTGTGGCAGCAAACAGACAACTTATTCAAGATAATCGGTGTCTGTGTGTGTCCGCCCACCCATTACCTCAACGGCAGCCAAGAATGCATATCCAAAAAGCAGGTGAACGACGACTGTTCTTCATCTCAGCAGTGCATTCAACTGAACTCCTATTGCGACCAATCATCTAAATCATGCAAATGTAAGCCAACCTATCGGTACTCCATCCGCAAACGCCGATGTGTCTCACAGCTGATCGGCGAGACCTGTGCCGACAACGACCACTGCATAGTCCACGACCCGAACGCCGAGTGTCGCATCGGGTCGTGTCAGTGCCGACCCGGCTATATGTTGAGCCAATCGGGCAGATGTGTGATGGTCCGCGTGAGAGGCACTTCCAACCACCTGCTAATGATGCTCGTGGTCGTGGCCACGGCCCTCGTCTTCGCACTCCTCAGCACAGCTCATAGAAAGTGGGCGTCCAGTGATGATCTGTTCGGTGGCGGTACAAGAAGTCGGAATCAGTTGCCACTGAATAACAATTGGGTGACGAGAAGAACATTCCCGACGCCTCACAATATGGTGTTTCCCAATTCAAACATATCTCCCAATCAGACATATCCAGTGTCTCTGACAGTGCCGTCTCTGGCCCTGATCTGGCCATTGCGGCAACAGAACGAGGCCAATATGTATGTGGAAGACGGACCTCCCAGTTATGACGAGGCCGTGAATCAGTCGCTAAGACTCAGTGATATCAACAATAGCTTAACTGTGGTTACGAACAGCATTGACAACAATTGCATTCTGAATGGCAATTCTGTCGGCGAAGACAATACTGTTGTGGCAAACGATGCCAATAATGATAGTAACTCTGCGAACACTGCCAACAGAGCCGAGAGAAGTCCTTGCAATTCGAGCTCAAATATGGACACTAATTGTCAAAACGCTGGCAATTCATGACATGACTGACAAAGCAAAAGACAATTTGGTGGCCGAACGGCAGGCATTTGATCCCAAGTTTGAGTCATAATTGTGTTAATTGGAAGAATAGAGTCAAACAATTTGAACCAAATCGTGAATACAATGACTTTAACTCCAGTTTTGTCATCGAATATGAATGAAATAAACTCTTGTAATTCGAAATAAATTAATTCAAATGATTGGAAAAATATAATTATAAGTTAGTCAACAATAGTCACAATAGTATTAAAATAATAATTATATTCACATTAAAATTCAAATAAACGAGTAATCAATTCATAGGTATGTAAGACAAGGCCACTGAACACCGCTTCCCTTGACTCCAACCGACTTCACAATCAACTCAAAGATTATTCGAAGCCTAAAAAGTGTTATTTCATTGCATTGATTGTGTATTCAAAGCAAAATAAGTGAAAGGCGATTGAGTCAAATGTGCGAATGTGTTTGGTCATCACGAAATCGTCATTTAGTTTTGTGTCAATTTTTTTAACTCTCAAATTCATTAATTCTTGTTTTAAAAATTCATTTTAATTAAATCTGTGTTTCCTTTTCTTTGTCACATCCTTTCGCCGATAACTCAAATGTTGTTCTCACCAGTAATTAGCATCGATTGAAGGCCAGCATCACAGCAGTCGTTCTCACCCTTTCCTATCCTCTCCTCTTCTCCTCAATGTCTCTCTCCTCACCACTCCCTCCCTCACAAAACGCAATCTCTCGACGGTTCTTAAAAACTAACTCATATTTCACGTGTGATAAGAATCGCTAGAATCTAATCAGGAGATAATTCAAAGTGAAATGAAGACCCAATTTCAAGATCCAATTGGTTAAGGTTGTGCTAAACCGCTGCTGAGATGCAACACATGTAAAGCGGCGACTAATCCCGGTCTTTGCGGATCAGTAGTCAAGTAAACCACCCAAACCTGAATATCCCGTTCTGTGTTGCGTGAAGTCTATCGCTAATTCACTTCAGATTATTAGTGTTAAACAGCACTCAATTCATTCAATTCAACGCTAATATCGTGATTACGGGTTTCGCGTAAAGACATTTCAATTGACTGTCTGTTTGGTTGGAGTCGAGCGAATCGGCCCAACAGTCCGCTAATTAAATAATGAAATAAACGACTAAATGTTGTATTAATTCGGACAATGAGTTCAAACGAACACAAACAGCAACTCATTTGTTGTCCAATTAATTAGATTAATGCCAAAAAATACGACAATTTATTGGTCACTCCTTTCGCTATTCTTATTGTAATTGTTTAGTCCGTTATTTTGTCCCAAAGTTCACACTCAATGAGAATATAAGTTATAATTATTCGGTCTTTGGATTCATTTAATGACCAAATTATATCATGTTTTGATGGATCGAGTCTTACCTTATTTTAATTAATTGTCTTACTTTACCAATTATCAATTTTAAGCTAGTTCTTCTTGTTTTTGTATTTTGTTTTTATTGTAATTATAATTTGATTGGCGCCCAAACAAGATATAGATCAACTAGATCATAATCATATTTAAGAAGCATAATCAAAGAATAAATTCAAATATTTTGTTTTGAAACATAGTATCCATCGACAGTGTTGCCGCTGGCCTCTCATTCCATCTGATCCAATCCACTTCACCCTAATGGTGATGGTGGTGATGCTCGTGGCGCACGTCGATGTTGTGCACGTCGACCTGGCCCTCAATCAAGATCATGTGCACGTCGTGGAGGTCGACGCGGTGGGGGAAGTGGCAGAGGTGCTGACCGTTGACACTGACTCTGTAGCCGTCGTGCTCCACATGAATGGTCATCCCGAAGCTCTGGCCGCGATGGAGGCCGTGAGCGTGATGCCGGTCCTCACTGCCCCAGTCCTTGTGGTGACGGGTGTTGAACACAACGTAGTCCTCGTTCACTCTCGGGTTGATGTGCAGAGCAATCGAGTTGTGGGTCTCGGCGTGATGTCCGCTCTCGTGGCCGGTGTACAGATTGATCGAGAACCTGTCCGCGTGGTGCGGCACGTGGCCATCGATCTGCAGGACGGTTCCCGGGTGGACACCGTCGGGGATGTGGCCCCAGTAGGGAATGCCTGGATTGCTGACGAGATGCATCACTACAGAGTCGTATAGTGCGGATTCAGAACCACTAGAATTGGATCGAAAAGATTTGAGTCGAGTCGAGAGCAGAGAATCGATGCCTTTATAAGAATCGTTCGGTTCTTATCTCCGATTCATATAAAAAGAATTGTTTTAATGCTTAGTAACGATTGCATAGAAACTAACGATTCGTTTGAAATCCTTTTGCAAATAATCGAAAACCTCCTCAAAAAATATTTCGATAACTTTGTCACTCAATTCTAATTCGTTGGCAAAGAGGGTTTGTAGCAATGAATCCGGATCGATTTTATTATCTAATCGATACACATAATGGAAAGCCACTTGTGTCAAGCTAAATTAGCGGTTCGGGTGCACAAACCACCGGCACAACTAGGTATGACTACCTGATTGGCTCGACTCGAGTGCCGGCTAATTGGCTTATCTATGGCAGCACTGCCTCTACTTCTCATAAATGTGTTGATTACCAGAGATTTCATTAATTGATTTTCATTGTGATTCAAGAATTTCCAAATTGACTCAATTGTAACAACCAGTGTAACTAGGTGTTTCGCACAATGCAAGAAATCGACCGCAGATAACGATAAATGCGATAAAATGACACAATTCTAGCAAATATTTAACGAAACGGATTATCCGATTAAATGAAATAACAATTATCGTCGGACTCATTGCTCGGATATCGATTACCTCTACGCCGTTAAGTGGGAGTACACCTCTCAGTCTGGTATTTGCGCCTCTCAGACAAAGAATGACATTTTGCAAGAGCAAACTTCATTCTTCCTTATCATCCCATAAATTGAAGTCCAGAGAGAACTCGATTCCAAAGTCTGCTTTTGTTTTTTCATTGCATTGCTTTTGATTAGTTATAGCACTAACGCCAATATCAGTGGCTCTCAGGACGTGAGACACGTCTCGAGGAATGTCTGATCGATATGAGAACAGTTCGGCCAATGATAGCGCCGAACAACAGTTGGAAACTATTTCGGAATATTTCCAACAGGAATGACAATCAGAGGATGTCTTCGCTGACCACCAAAATGCGAATAACAGTCAAATCATTTATCAAATCTACAAATTTTGCAATCAAAAAAAATGTTTTGCAACCTTGCAAATTAATAAATCCCTTGGCTCAGCCTTGCCCATGGTGGCGGCATTTGCCAACTGGCCATTTAGATTGCACATTTAATCTTGTTTGCTCAAAATTGTCTTTTATCTCCGGATCTAAGGACAAAAGATAATATGTATTGCAATAAAAAATACAATTCCTTTGAAAGAATATAATCTGTAAAAACCCGACAATTTGTTTGAGTGTTTGAGTGCAAACGGAAATTATTTAAATGACAGCCAATTATGTGATATTAAACTCGATTTAATGTGTTTTGAATTGATTGCGTCCACTATTGTAATGAATCGCAGTGTCAAACACTTCAATCAATTTTATTGACCGATAATTAACACTGAATTTATTGATTCGAACTCTAATAAAAACAAATATCAAATGTTTTGGCCCTAAAGTCAAGGAAAATAGTTGCCTTGAACTTACATTCCATGCACTGCTCACTCAGTTTTGTCGATAACTAATCTGCAAATCGGCAAACTTTAGCGAACAAGTTCATCTAGTTAATGCATATATGCCACGAACCACTTGAACTAACTCTTAAATATCGCAAACTGAGTAATCACAGCCAATGTGACCGTGCAATCAGAGAATCCATCAATTTTTCAATTTTCTAAATCCTATTAGTTATGAGCAAAACTTTGGACAGTTTTCGAGATTAATGTTTGGTTCGGAAACGCAAAGTCGAGAACAAACCGTAAAAATTTCACAATCGATAGCATACGATAATGTGTTTGGTGATTGTCATCCATTTCAGACGAGATAATGGCTAGAATTTGTCGCTCAATATATTCATTTATTAATTCAATCACACTGTTATTTATCGATCATTACAGATCATTACAGATCATTACAGATCATGGTCATTTAATCGATAATCTTTGGATAGATTAATCAAAACTAAAAATGCGTACAAAATAAAGTCTAATAATTTAAATTAATTTCTAGTACAAAGTCATTCGAGTCTACCAATGATGGCCGTGGTGTCCGTGATGGCCATGGTGTCCGTGGTGACCGTGATGGTGGTCGTGGTGGTGACCAAAAACAGCATGACCGACAGCATCGATCAGACCGCCATGATGACCATGGTGGTGGTGGTGGTGTCCCTCTTCTATGATGACAGTCGGCGGCACATATGGTGTGCTAATTACTGGAGGGACATATACACCGGGGGCGGGCGGCGGGTAAACACTGGCTCCAGGATAGGCTCCAGTGGCCGGATAGGCCGGCTGTACGCCCGGCGGGTATGCGGGCGGTGCTGAAGGATAGATTGGGGCCGTCGGTACTGCCGGATAGGCAGGAACTACTCCAGGAGTATAGCCGGCGTGTCGGTACTCTATGCGGTGGACATCCAGATGGCCCTCAATGTTGAAGATCCTGACCTCATGAAGAGGGACGCGATGGTGGAAGTGGCCGACGACATGTCCGTTCATCATAACTCTGTAGTCTTGTTGCTCGACAACGATCTGGAGACTGAATGGCGAGCCGTGATGGATGTGGTGGACATCGCGCAGCTTCTGTTTGTGGCCCCAATCGCCGCATCGCCGAGAGTTGAGTATCACTTTTCGGCCGTGAATTTTAGGTCTGATCTGGAGAGCGATGTCGGAGTGCTTTTCCGCGTGATGGCCGAACTCGTGGCCACAGTAGAGGTTGAACTCGAATTTGTGGCAGTGGTGAGGCACGTGACCGTCCACCTGGATCACTGTGCCAGGGTGAATCGTCTCCGGGATGTGGCCCCAGTAGGGCACCGACGGAGCGCTGATTATGTGCATTGCCTTACTCGCGAAGAATCGGAACAATTGTGAACAACGGTTGACAACTGGAGTGACGCGGCATTAGACTCAGCGCTACCTTATATATGAAAGCAAACGTTTGACTCAAACGGATTGCAATTGAATTACACAACAAGTGATTAATAATGATTGTCGTCGTTGGTATGCAATTGAGATATGGTTGGGATCTGTGAGTCACTCCTCTTATCAGACACCGATCCGTCTCAAGTGTTGCGCTCCGTTCGGGATATCGCTTACCGATTGGAACTAAGTTTTGGTTTGTGGCGAAAATAATAAGATATTTGACATTCACATCGAAATGTATGTTTTCGAGCATGATTAAAACAAATTTGTCAATCAAATCAATTGAGTTATGGCACTCTGGAATCCGTGAGACTTCTCTGAGTAGTTGTTTCGACAAAATAAAAGACAAATGAGCCAAGGCTATTGTATTATTATTATTACTACTCTTAAAATGGTCTAGCATAGAATGTTTACATATTACAGAATTACATAATATCCACAGCAAAAATAAACAGCTTGAAACATTATTTCGAAACAATTTTGTTTATAACACTGCATCAAATAAAATTCGATTAAAAAATTTTGAAAAATGAATCGCCAAATAAACAATGAATTTAATTTTGAAATTTTGAATTTTTCCGATTATATTAACAATTATAATAAATCAGTGATTGTTGTCATTAATTCGTTTCGATGGCTCCCAAGCGTAAGGGAAAAGAAGACAAAGAATCGAAGAAACGGAAAGCAGTGCCACCAAAGAAACCGCCTAAAAGGGAGACCCAGGTCTATACGGGTAAGGGTTTGATTTGGTGGTGGTTTGTAGACAAAGAGAGTGACACAAAGATTCACTGTAGTGCTGATTACAAGGATGTG
>JAQGBE010000829.1:0-14352 GCA_034698225.1 Scheloribates latipes | reverse complement strand
TTCTAGACTAGTCAGAGTATATCTGTTCCAATTTTGGCTGAACTAACTACTATAGTTAGCGAGATATCACCCAAATGGCAATTCTCGGTTTGTGAGAGACAATGTAATAACAATCCGTTTCGTAATATTTATGAAATTGAATTTTAGAACACTTTTGAGGACAAATTGAAGCAAAAACATATCACTATTGGGTTCTTATCATTGGTCACATTGGACGGACTCATCTGTTATGAGCCAAACCTCAAGCCTAACGAAAGCGCTAACAATTCCAATGTAAAAATTATGTCCATTTGTGTGACTAATAAAGATCGCGTTTAATGATCAATAAAACGGAGCAATAAATTCATTAAAACTTGTTTTATGTGATGTGAAAACCGATAAAATTGTTATTTCTATCGAATCGAGCGATTCCTCAAACGAAACGTCTCTCTCAGCGTCAGAATATTCAGTCGGCACTCAAATCACGGCATTTGTGTTAAAAGAACTTAACAAACGTTCAAAAATTGTTATCCAAATCAGGTGAAAACTTCTACACTCACCAAGTTGAATATGGACAAGATAATGAGAATAAAATAAATTGAAAATACCAAGTTGAAAAATTCTTGAATTTACAAATACTTGTTAAGTACGGCCACAATCTCTTATAGAGATGAGATAATTGACATTTGTTTTCGGAATATCATTATAACACTGTTTTACACTAGAAAAACATCCTGAATCATTTCAAAATGATGATTTATAATAAGAAATTAGCTAAATTCACTTTGATTCAAAATTTCACTGTAATGCCCTTCAAGAGCCAGATTTTTCTCGATTAGTTGGCCTCACGACTGTATATTTTCAAATAGAATTAAGTACCGAATCATATGAAACAATAGAAATGGTTTGCTAGCGATGAGTGACACAAACGCTGATCGCATCAAACAGTGTGTAATGACTCCAAATTCAACAATCACTCAAATTATACTCTAGGCCTTAGTCTCGCAATCGATTCCTCAAATTACTCGTAGAGGACTGCAACATAAGAACACAACCAGAAATCTGATCGGATGTGATGTCCCGTTTGTTCTACTTTATTGTTTTTGCGATTCAGGCCTTTGCTAATGATTTTAAAGGGTATGACCCACCATAGAAACGGTCAAATCAGTCCGCTAAACATTGACGACATTTACCCTATTGACGTATCTTATATCAACTTATGAGATGACAAACAGTGGAAAAATTTTGTGTAATAGGAATAGAAAGAGCAAGAGGAATATGGATAAAAGTATCATCTTGCTAACATAAACTATGTTCTTATTTAAACCAACCCAAAAGGCTTATAGACCTCCGAGGACTGAATTGGTCGTGTCTTGGTATGACATTTGAAATTAGATTCAAATCAGACTTATTTTAATTAAGTTATAGAAAGGAATGCATTGTTTGGACCGAAAAATTGGATCCAATATTCAAATGAGTTGTTTGTGAGTCAGACTTATTCGCGTTTAATAATTAATTGGCGATAATTATCGCAAATCTCTGGTGGCGTCCATTAATTGAGCAGTTTATTCAATATTGAATAACACTTCTCGAATGGCATATCCGCGAACGCGTATCAAGAATTAACCAGATTGATTAACCGCCTTCTGCAAGGGCAGCAAAATTAATTTATTATCAAGTAAAAATTGCTAAATTGATTTCAGCTCGAATCAAATGTTAATTTATTATTGTGGCCATCAATTATAATTCGTAATTATAGATCAAATCGAGAAACAGAATCCATATCTTAGAAATAGAAATAGCCTTCAAACAAATCATCTCAAGGCTCAGACTATCGATAAATGATTGGCGAGAAATGCCCCAGGCCTACTTTGGCCATATAAATCATTGGAGCATGGTGGCACAAGTGGCTCCAACAGTTCGGCAATTAAAAAACAAAACTTAAATAACTTGTTCGCAACTCTACCCTAAATTGAATAAAACCAGTGAAAATCAATTCGCGAAAAAATGAATCGTCGGTTCACTTCAAATGTCTCGACGAATATGTTGTGAGCGACGGCATCATTAAAATTGAATTAATCAAAGCAAGGACTGGCATTAGCATTAGCATTAGCATCAGCATAGACATTCTAATATGAATGCGATGCTCAAACTCATGAGAGCTTGCATAAGCAAGCCAGTCATGATTTGCCAGTCTTTGCCAGTTTTATCGGAAAGGCCGAGCGACTGATGTCAAGTGATGTCCTCAAACACTAACGATTTGTCACATCATTTGTTACGAAACAGATTTTATTCTTTGTCCAACGGTTTGTCAAAAGCGACGCAACGAACGACTGACTCTACAAATAATCTACACTTTGAGGTGATATTACAAATGTTTCGATTGGACTGAATGTCGGTCCAGAAGACCACAAACAGATCAGAGGAGAGCCGTTGGTTGTTATGAGGAAAGGAAGAAATGAATTGAAATGAAATTCTTGAGGCCATAAAGTCTTATCTAAAAATACTCGCTTTGAGACTCGAGTCCAAAGTATAATCTTTGCTAAAAGACAAACAATTGGAGCACTTTTTTGCAACCGATTCAAACAAAACTATAAACAAAACTGTATTTTCAATCGATATTGATATGAGACCTCAAACCGAGTGCCAAATCGTAAATTGATTTTATGTTTCAGTCGTTTCGTTTCGTCCGAAATGATTCTCGATTTCAGATATCGATCGAAACGAAGCCTTAAAATAAAGATTGCAATGAATTCGAGAATTGTATGCAATTTAATAGCATTTTTCAAAATCAACTCTACGTTTGAAATAACAATCGATTTGCAAAACATTTTTATCGATTAGCGCTTTAAGGCTCGCAAACACTCTCCGAAAGTAATGTCAGATAATTATCTGTTGTGCATCCGATTCACTCGAATCGAATCGCATCGCTCGTTGGTTGCTATCGGACATCAACTACACTCTCGAGTGTGAATCCAGTCTCGACTCACCATAACTATATTCTTCGGCGAGTAATGACCAGATGTTCCATAAAATAATTGCTATGTATTTACTCGGTTAAGCAAATCACTAATTACTCTCATCGCTAATGAGTTATTTATGCCTTAAAATATGATGGCTTCGGTCTCATTAGTGTCAACCAGAACAAGTCAACATGCTGCACCGAGATGGCATGGCCTGGCCTAGCCATGGACATTAACACCGTTTGTCACCATTGCCGTCGCCGACAGCACTGACAACCAGTCAGGTCTGGCGTCGCACTACAGAAGCCAAGTGGACATTCAATTATGAGATACTACGGAACGAGAGATCAAACATTGCATCGCATGTGATATCACATCTGGTAGAAAGTGCTCGGATCTGGTCGTAAAGTTGGAAATTACTCGAACACAAAGAGATTAGTTACTATATATTGAATCTTTAATCTTGGCTATCTGAGCAAATATTGGCAAATAGTTTGCAGACATTCTATACGATATGCCCTAAAGAAAGTTCTTTCTTCTTCTAACCTAACCAATCATCCGTAAAAATTCTAGCAACGAATCGTGATCTCGAACATTCCAATTATTTATAACAATCAGAATAACCATTTTATGACTAACATTGGAGCTAGGCAAATTAGTCCAATATTGGAATAACCAAACTGAAAGCAGAATAATTATAATTTCTATTCATTTAGTGAAATGAATGTAAAATCCTCGGCAATACGGCAGTTGAAGGGCTCCGATGCGAGTCATTGACAGCTTCAAGATAGCAAACACCTGTTGGCCGAACGGAATGACACCTGCAATAACAGCAATCATTTGTCTGGCTCTCCACCATCAACAGCATCTCGCTCAACTTCGTCTTGAGCAATTCTACCATAATTTATGGCAAACAATGTTATGAAATAATGTCAGTAATGTCTTTGCAAATTGTTATTGTTATGTCAGTCTGTCTGAGGAACGCAACAAAAAACCTGTTCTTAACTGAACTGAAAACAAATTCAAATCGAGTTTCACAACAGACATGAATCTGCGATTCGACAGACGACCGAATCGAGCGTCAGTTCATCTGTGGTCTGATGAGGTCTGTGATCACCGATCGCTCGCATATCCTCGTCTATTACAGCGTCAACTACAGTGACGACAACGACTGACGACAGTTCAATGCGGCCCAAGTGGTCCCATATGCGACACCTCGGCTCACATCTAATAACAATGGGAATCGAGTGACGCAACTATCCATGTTCAATTATCATGCCAAATTATCTGCACTATCACCATCAGTTGTATATTATTATTGCAAACATTTGGTAAACAGAAAATTTATTGATTACAAGCATTTGGCTCTGATTTGATTGGAAATAATTATCGGAATTTAGATAAATGTTAAGCAAAACTATCTTAATTACTGTGACATTGAAAGGAGAGTAGAGTCTGATTGAGGCAAATATCGGTTGACTGGTCTCACTCTGAAGGGGTGAGCAATCGAGTGATCATTTGAATGCATTATAATATTAATTGTTTACAATCAGAGTGATTAGGAATTAGTAAAGATTGGATTCATAGAGTAATATATGATCAGAGTAGAGTAATATATATGAGTATATATGAGTACTCATATATACTCATAGAATGATTGCTACAATGATTAGACAAAGGCGTGCTATACGAGTGCTGTGAGTGTGATGTCAACGAGTCCTTGGAATAGATGTAACGCAAGTTATAAATAAATGTAAATGCATCTGAAGGTTAGGCATCCCCTTAATAGGAACCCCAGCCTCGCCTCTGCCACACATCACAGCGACAGACGTCACACACAACCCATTGTAGAGTCGATGTGACGGAACACCGATTATGCCATTCGGTCCGCACCTCAAAGCCATTGACACTTTTGGTCACAACTATTAGCGAAAACATTGCGATTCCTATCCAACTCTGGGCTATAATCTCGAGTCTCGAGAACTCGACGAGTGTTTATCGCGTTTATCACATTTGGTGTCATTCCTGGCAATAGTTGTCACTCGGTTTGAGGCAAATAACTTGTGATCAAAATACCATCAGATAGGAGACAACGACCAAGTTCACCAAGGATTGCTGCTGGAAGTGCTGCGAGGACAGTGGCTAGTGGCTAGCGGCTAGTGGCAAGGTCAGGTGAGGTGAGGTGAGGCGCAGGAGGGCACAGGCAATCAGCTGTTCAATAGCATCAACGGGTCAACTATTTTACATACATTTGTCGGCATTTGAGTGCTTTCATCGGCACAACAACTGGAGTGACATTAGGTGAGACACATTCGCACAGATTTGGCACAACTCGTGCACCAGTCGAGTGAAGTTGAGTGAAGTGAAGGCTGACTACAATGTGTGTGACTATGAGTCTGGCTTTGGTTGCGGCTGTGAGTCAGTCAGTGATTGCCTCAAAGTGTGCACAACTCGGACACAACGCCTGTCAGGCAGTGAGAGCCCAGTGAACGGCAAACACAAGTCTATGCAATCAGTGATAGCACTGAAACACTCGGTTAGAGATCGGAAATCGACGACAGACTCAGCATTGGGAGCACACCATAGCGTAACTCTGACAGACTGTGTGTATGTGTGTGTCTGTCTGTCTCAATGAGTATGGTATGTTAGGTTGTGCTACGCTATGCCGTATGCAGAGGCAAATTAGCTGAAGTAAGTGAGAGAGTGAAGGAGAGAGAGAGAGAGAGAGAGGAGAGCTGTCTCTCCGGTGCAGACCAGAGACTGCCATCGCTTGAATGGCAAAGCAAAGACTGCCATCTGATTGCAATTAGCGCCACAATCAGACGCCACTCCACTGCACTGCACATAACAATCGGTACTCACGTTTCATGTTGAACGCTGACTGCGGCTGACCTGCGGTGACCGGCGGCTGGCTATGGCGTGGCTCGGGTGGACCGCATCGGCTGCCAGTGTCGAGGTCTGCAATGAAGCGCTGGTTGTGAGTCATGAGCGCACAAACACTAACTAAACACTATAACAATCGTATTGAGTGATCACTGATCACTGATCAGTATTGCACTGATAGCTGAAAGCTATTGCTTATAGTACTGCACACTCTGTCAGCTCCGAGTCGAGCGATGGTAAACGTCTGATGAGTTCGACTCCTTATAAACCACATCCAAACAGATGCAGACCTGTCCTACCTTTCGGTATATGTCTGTGACGTCAATCGTCACAACAATTTTCAAATAACCAGTACTTCAAACGCAAATAAAGTGAAACACTTTCGTGATTTGCAGCCAATAATTAACTGAATCGCGTTTTACTGTCCCTTCGGCTCCACTTTTATTGGATGCCATCCACTATGGAGACCAATGGCACTGCAGTAAACATATTTCACTGATAACTACATTTATTATAACATTTGTTATATATTCTTTGAAATTATTGCAAATATTGAGCAAAACTTGCAGTGATTGTGTCCAATGGGTGGCAGACACAGGTTGGCAGACACGAACACCTCTTCTCTGATGATCAGAGTCTGATCCTTAGATCCTTAATAAGACTGTTCAAAGTGTATGCCTTTTGGACCCGATATCTCTTGACATGTGTTAATCATTCAGTTTCTAAGCTCACGATAACACCGATAGAGTGGTCTGGAAGTCCCTCACAGGTTATAGGGCGAAGATAACAATCACATAGAAGTAAAGGTATCAATGGGTTGGATGCCTAACACATCACATCCACAGTGGACCGCCAGTTGAACCCTCCAGGATGTTGTTCTAACTGATCCAAAGTTGATATAAACCAGAAAACAGTTTATTTTAGTTGAACACTAAAGTCGTCACAACTGGCGAAGTGAGAGATAATAAATTTTATCCGCAATTATTGTGATTTACCACACATTCAGATTGTCTTTCACTGCATTTGCATATAATTCAGAGAATTTCTTATCGAAAAAATCCGCTGAAAATTACGATTTCTCTTCTTATTAATATTTGATTGCATATAAACTGGATTGGCCTCCAGTGCGTGGCCTTCGGTTGGCATCCTTTTTGCGCTAGCTTATTTATCGCGCAGACTATTTCACAAATTAAATGTTAATGCGGAAAATAGAAAAAAAATGTTAATATCTAAAATCAAATACTGTCTTTTGTTGGAGTATTTGATCATGCTGATACATTGATGTATCATCAATATTTGACTTACGATATTTGGAAAATAAATAATCCGGGAACAGTTTTTTTTCGTTCAAAGCCCGCCAAAGGAGATGTCGGAAATAATAGAATAATCTTGTTGTCTTGTGTGGCATAACTGGTCGCAAATTGTTTATATCCAGGATAATTAATCTCAATTTTGTAGTGTTCCATATGAACAGTGATATTAATGTTTGCAAAGAACATAATTTGTTAATCGAGGGGTTAATGCATCAAAAGGCAAGATATTGGTAAACATAAAGCTTTTGTGAACAGTTGTGCAATAGAGAGCCGGAGCCTCGCCGTCTGGGCTGGTGTTCGGCGATGAGTGATCTTGCTCACTGGTCTGGCTAATCTCATCTGGCAAATCAAATAAGAACATTGTCAGATGTTCTTACATTGTTTTAATTGCAATCTCTGCTAAGTTTGTTCGTATTATTTGTTTATTTATACGCGTTTGCATTGATAGCTAAACTAGAATCATCTGAACTGATCTGAACTGATCTAGCTCATGCCCATCAACCGCTCGTTAGCAACACCTGGCGATCGTTGCTAAGAGTAAACAATGAAATCAATTTTGTCTCCCAATGAATGAGTGATTTTTTAGACATGAAATTAATTGCAAAACATATCGACAGAAATGCATACCATTTGACGAACTGCTCCGACGACTGCATTGGAGTTCACTCAGACTTCCTGGCGATCGGTCGTAGAATTAAAGGTCAGATTAGGTTAGGTTAGCCAACACTCGACTTCGATTACTGATATGACGTGAAGTGATATCACTTATTATTACTTATTATATTAATTCTTTGTTATTTGTGGAATACTTTCGATAAGAATTAATTTGGTTATCATATCATATACGAGAAGCAAATGTTTATAAATGAAATGCGCGATCACTTTCGGCTTAATTGTGATTAGTTTGATAAGCAAACTGTCGGCGAGTATTCATTTGGTCCGAAGTGATCGGTTCAATGCACTCGAGCGGTAGTCTGCGGCCGACAATGCGATGAATTGCAAAACATTATAACATTAATAGTAATAAAAACAATGTTTAATCAAATTATGTGACATAAGAGCTCATAAGCAGTGGTTAAGTGGATGTCAACAGATATATCATCCGATCAGATGAGACGGAATATGCATTGAATAGTGCAATAATGCAAGAGATGCTGATATGGATCACAGAGACGGAGACAGACTCTGCTCATTGAGCGGTGATGTAGTGCTGGGAGTGATGCCAGGCCTACAACTCATGTGTTATCCGCTTTTGCTTTTCTCTACTCATTTCTTTTCACTTGTTCTGTTCAGTTCTGAGAGTTTGCTCACATTTACCTAATTTTCGTGTATTTTTGAATCTCTTCTTTAAAGCCATAAATTCGATTGAATGCATAATAAAGAGTAATGTATTCTGGGTTATACGTTATACACGCTATAGTAGACTATAGTAGAGCTCATTGTTTCCATGGAAAAACTTTTCGGTTAATATTGACGTATATTTGAGTTGAATTGTGTGAATGTTGAGCTAAAAATGACAGTTCAAGCCTGAGATTTATAGCTTCCCAATGGCTTTCAATGCCTTCCTTATGGCCTTCCAATGGCTTCACATGCTGTCAATGCCTTCCTCTGCCTTCGATGCCTTCCCAGCGCTTCCATTCATTTCCTTTTGTTAGCATTCAATTTGAGAATTTGTCTCCAATTGGAGATTCACTTCAGCACTAATCCAGGCGAGCGATGCGCTGACGTGAGGCAAACCATCAAATGTTATGCAAGATCCTCGGCTAATAGCTATAAACGTCATTTGATGTCGAGTAATAGCAATAAAACTCATCCGAGTAAACAAAACCGATCGACAAAAGTGAGCAGTAATTGTATTCTTTGTCTCCGCGCCAAAGGTTACCACTGTTTTCGTTTGATAGCAATACTCTTATCTCAAGTATTGCGCTATACTTTCGCGAATAAACAATTGGCGATTGCACTCAAATTTCTCATTTGCCTCCAAATCAATTCGCTTTCTATCAAAATCTTGCAAACATTGAGAATATCGCCGCTATTGTCAGCAATTGCCGACTCGGCAAAGATAATATTCGAAGAATGGCGGCATTTGCCGACATATAACGAGCACTGGTGACCAATAGCGGCTGCAAACATGATTCTACCCATTTCTACCCAGATTCTACATATAATTTTATTCTGTATAATTTTGTCCATGAGAAAAGTATTAAAACGACAGGTTTATGAGCCCTAATCCCTAACGAGAAGCCTCATTAAGCGCTTATTTGTTTCAGTTTAATCGTGGAAGCGATGACTGCGATGAGAGAGAGTGTGTTCGTGACATTCATTGTGTTCTTTATTGAGCCGATGGTCATAACGATGTCGATCTGTAATGTTTCACAATAGACGTCGGATTATATTTCTCTATTTTAATGGATTGAATATTCATGCGATCCATACCTACTCTGGAAGTCTGTCTACGGCTCGCGGACTCGTTATTCTGATTGTTTCCTATCGTTATATGACTGCAAAGAATAAACTGATTTATTGCAATGACTCGACTCTAATTGCAATTATAAGAACTGAAAGTCGACTCGAATTCGTCGAATAATGGCTCTCATTATGCGATTGGCGGCGACCGACATATCGTTAATCACTGGCTATATCTCTTTATATCGCTTTAGTCGAGTACATATCACTTATTGCAAGTATAACTGTATAACTAACGACTCGACAACTTTGCCGACAATTTGATCGAAAACTTTATCGTCTAAGACTGTCTAAGATTATGTGCGCCAAAACTGTTGATTTCAAAATTTGCTGGTTCTTGCCATTCCTGGTACTCAACTCCTTTGAAAAGTTGTCAGTTCGATTTAGGCTCACTCTAAATATTAAATAGTTTCAATCAATTGATCAATGCAATTCTCAATACAAGGGGAATCATCATCTCCCCGGTGATCACATTTGGGCGCAAATCTTGGATATTGAACTCAAACGTACGCACAGATGATAGAGATAATTAGAGATGACTAGACAATTGACGCAATTGTGATGCAAAGATGAGTGAAAAGTATTTTACAGTTATACAGTTTTAAAGTAGTTCTTGCCATTCCTGCTAAGTACTGATCTTGACAATATTTGCTGTTTCAATAAAATTGAATCAATATCTTAAAACTTTATTACAAAGCATTTCAAGAGATATTATATAAAGATATCTGAAGAGCTCTAAGGTTTAGTAGGATTTGTCAAAAAGATCATAAAATAGAAGATAATAGAGTGATGTGATGTGATATGCTCTTGTCATTCTTGAATCTAATTCAATTGGCGAATCATATGGACGGAAAGCCTCACTTACATGGGAGTCACGCTAGAGCTCTGCTCTCCAGCACAAGTCGACTGCCACCTGACCAAGTTAAGTTTAGAACAGTTGGCTCCAGTCGAACAAACAGGTCGATCAGTGGTCGCGTTATTGGTCGCCACAATTGTCTGATTGCATAACTCGATTGTTATCACTCTTATTGGCCAATCGATGGCAAACACTTTGCGTCAATAATCCGGTCATTAAGTATCCGGCAATAAGTTAAACGCGACGTCACTCGTCCTCTACATCGCATTCTTGCCGCCACTTTTCCATTTGTCAACCTACGTTTGGTCTAGTTAACTCGGCTATAGTCCAATTGGTTAGTTACTAGTGGGCGAGTGAGTTCATCGAAGTGGCATTTTGTTTAATTGTCTTTTAATTTGGTTTCAATCAAACGTCATTTCACACCAGGGCTACAAACAATCAGGAAATAAGCATGCTAGATTTTAGAAGAGAAGCGAGCTAATTAGTTTTGCTGCATCTACATGGAGAGAAGGGTCGGCGTTGCAATCAGAAAGTGAAGCCAATGGCCAGACTTGAAATACATATCATATATGAAGTGTTGCACAAAACGCGATAATGATGTGAGACATGACATGAAGTGTCTATCGATTGCTCACAACTCGTGATTCCTTATGAATCGGTTGCCCTCCGAATGCTTTCCGGTATAACGATGTTTGAGTCGCCCATAAGCTCCTGGACAGAGATGTTTTAGATGCAAATTGGACATGGATATGCCATTTGGACAAATTTATTTGAGCTAGTTTAAATCAATATCGTGGTAAAACTATTCTAACACCGGGTCTATCGAGATTCCAAGAGGAGATTAGCCAAGCGATGATCGCCCGATCACTACTCATCACTACCTGAATGGCTTCCACTGGTTGTGTTGTCTTCGTTTGGCAGAGGAGTGAAGATCTGTCGCACGACTCGTCTCTCACTGTTGTCTTCAAACTTCAAAATGCAAACAAAATTTAATGAATAGATATGGTAATAGAGTGGATGTCATCGAACGCATTAGTGATGCAAACTCTATGACCACGATTTACCCATCAATTTACTCGACTCAAAGAGTTTAGAGACTCACTATTGCTAGCAATTTGTTTTTGTGGTATAAATATTGATTGATCAAGTGAATTGCACTAGATTACCAAGTCTGAGTTGGGTCGCACAGTCCTGAAGTAAATGCCTCTCTCGAAAGCGTCCTTTCGCTCCTCACTCTTCACTTTGGATGAGTCCAAAAATTTCAAATGCGGTAATCGATAGATCACATATCGCCGGTATCTCTGGTAGTCCTCCTCATCCTTGTCATCACCGGTCAGTTGGTCGGGACACGCCCTGTTGCCCAATAGGCTCAAGAACTTGAGGTTTGGACACTTCCTCGACAACTCGTTCAGTAGTTTTTCCAAATCAGTGAACTGTTGGCACAGAGAAGTTATCAATTGTATTGAGTTGTCCTCTAATAGTGACCTGACAAGTGATACCTGGTTCTTATTCATCGATAAAGTGTGAAGCAATGGGTTGAAGCAAAACTGGATGTCGTCGGTGAGGAGGTTGTTGTCGAGAACAAGCTCTCTGAGTTGGGTAAAGCTCTCCAACCCGTCCAATGTGTCGATCATATTATAACTAAAATCCAATTTCTCTGCGTTCGGGCCATAGATTTTGATTATTATGGACGGGATTTGGCGCACGTCTTGTCCGATGTATGACAACTGAGTGGATCGCAACGCCAATACATAATTAATACACATTGTTAGCCAATATTATTTGATTAGAGTCTCGAAAACACTTTACTAGAATTACCTGGTTGTTAGTCCACACCAAACAGTTGTTATCATTTGGATTATCGATGAAATTGGGCGACAAAAACATAATTTGTTTGAATCTGTTTCGCGATATTAGCCGAAAATTGTTTAATAATAATAATAAAAGTGTCGAAACCTTAGTGTTTGGTTGGCTCTCATTGGTAGCCAAATGTTCGATAACTTTCTATAAACTTTGAATTCGATGATAAGAGTTGTCAGTAACGACACGGCGAACACAAACTCTTATCGAAGTCATGCCAATCAAAATAAATATCGAGTGAATGCCATTCCGTGCGAACCAGTTATCAAACGATTGCCATATTCTATAACTATTTTATCGCACAATAAATGTATTCGACTTTTGATCGAATCCAAATCTATATATAATTTTCAATTTAAATGGAATTTCGCCTAAAGTTTGAATACTTTTGGCGAAGAATTTCATTGTGTCTTCACGTCTATTGGAGTTGAAAGGGATTTACTTTTAAATAAGAAAATTTATTTTCATTTACCATTCATTTAATTTCATTCATTCTATTGCTTAAGGATGTCAAATGAGGTTTCAGACCAGCCTTAAGACTAAAACGAGTCGACCTTTTGCTGAATATGTCGCCAAAAACGAGATTAAAGAATGAAAACATTTTTTATTTATCACAAGAACTAAAAAATGATATTTTATTTTTAGAAAATTCCTATTTTAAATAAGTTTACATAATTGTCATTTACAGTTCAGTTTTCTGTGGATACTTGTCGTGACATTTAATTAAATTAAAGGTCAAATAAAATTATTGGAATATATCGTCACTTCTTTGACAATCACATCGAATGAGATATAGAGCCGAAAGTGGTTTTCAGTTTTATTGTTACAATTATTACAATACAAATAGATTAGAAGAGCTAAAAAATATACATCACATTCACGAGAGAACAACAAACGATTCAGTTCTTGGATCTGCCGCTGGCTTTGATGCTTCTGCCGAGGATGTCGTTGGACTTGACATAACAAGCACAACACGACGGGAACTTAAACCTATCCGAATAAGTCCTCTTCTCAGTCGGGTGTAAAGCCAGTAGTCTTTTGTACGAATACTTCTGCCGACATCGGGAGTACATTCCTGGCGGCAAATTGCGGTCCAAATAGGCGCACGATTTGCCTTCTTTTCTGTCATCACATCATTGAATAGGATATGAATTAATGGCAACAATCATAATATGAATCAATAATTTTCAATATTCGGATGGATCGAGAGTGTAGTCTGGCTGGCAATTGTGCGACAACACTTGCCAATTGCCAAGGCAATGTCATTTCGGTGCAATGCATCATTTTGGGAGCAATTCGTTTGGAGCCTCTTCTAAAGTAACTGATTTGTTATGATATGCAAAAATATATCAATTTGACAACATATCGAATTACCCATTCATGTTTGATAAATTATCGTTTCGGCTATTTGTGTCCATGGTGATCCATGGTTCGATCGGTATTTCACTTGAATTTCGTTTTGCAAAAATGACATTTACTGACAGCAGTAGGAGTCGTGAAATGTGATCTAAATCTAGTCTCAACTGAATGTGTGTCTCAACTGAAGTCAGTGTCAATGGAAATATTGAAATGCATTCACATCTCAATACATGTTCTCTTATCGAGTCTATCGGTGTCTCCCCGATTCGCCAAATCCCATTTCGCCGAATTTTATATCCCGATTCGCCGAAAATTTTCCATGTCCCATTTCGCCGAAAAACTTCATGTTTATAGAAATCACAATAATTATTATTTCATGAGTACTAGTCACTAAATATTCTTGATTTTAATATATAATTTAATTCGATATGTGATGTATGTCCATGCCAAATTTAGAATTTGTATCTTAATTGGAAGATGTTTAATTTAAAATTTCTTTTTTGGTGATAAATTAATTATTATCAAGTTTCTCGGCGAAATGGGAATTCGCGAAATTGGATTCGGTGAAATGGGATTCGGCGAATCGGGGGTGAACCAGTCTATCAGAGGCAACATCTTTAACCCGATTGATCCGAACAGTGATAAAAGTATTGATGTCTGGCATATCTCTCAC
>JAQGBE010000828.1:0-14356 GCA_034698225.1 Scheloribates latipes | reverse complement strand
CGTTGGCCTGACTCGGCGTCAAGTGGAATGTGAACATACTTTCCTGGAACCGCGAGCCGGCAACTGATGGAACTGTTTGGATGTCAATCATTTGGATCGTCAGTAGAGACAAATCCAATCATTGCTTGTCTCAGACAAGTGCTGGACTGGAAGAGCTGGTGAGGACATACCGAGACTCGAGGGTTTGAGAAGTTCTGCCAAATTGTCATAAAAAGGCAACGCTTTGAATACAACGTCGGGAAAGACCGGGTATTGCATCGAAACGGTGGGCGGAATCGATTGATACGAAGACTTAGCCGTATAATCCACTCCGAGGCCGCGCGGCATTGAGCCGTAGTATTCGTTGCGATTGGCGCTCTGTTTGGCCAGAGATGACTGACCGGAGGCCGACAAGTAATTAGTCGGTTGGGAACTAAGCGACTGCAATGTCTGGTGAAGACCGATAGCCGATGAACGAGTGGTCATCTGTCCGGACGAGTGGCCATAAGTGGGAGTCATATCGCTGTCGCAACTGTCGGAACTGTTGCCGACGGTGGACGAGGGGAACATCAGATTGTTGTACCGCTGGCGGTGAAGCTCTTTGATCTTGTTCTGGATCGAAATGGTCAGATTGCGGCCTTTGAGCAGTTCGAGGGCCTGCACCTGAAGCTCGTTCTTCTTGCCTGACTTCTGCTTCCCGGCGAAACCTAACAGCATCTGAAGCTCTGCCACGCGGAACGACATTATCATATTCTAAGACATGACGAGAGACGGGAGAAATGAAGTCAGATCAGGTCAGGTGAGGGCAGGTCATCGGTGGACAGGTGTTGTCGATCGTCATCACATTTGACAGACTGTCATCACTGAAGCACTTGTTGTCAGTGAGTGATCACCAGTGATGGTCAGCCACTCCAGACTTACCCTCAGAGAGTTAACACCATTGTCGGCCATTATCAGCAGCGATGCGCTCAACTGTGGGAGACATCGGACTACCGAAAGCAGTGGCGGTGTGTTTAGGCCCCGCCTTCCATAGGCTTAGGCCTTCGCTGACTAAAGACAAGGTTTGAGACCAACTGCAATGAAAATGAGTGCCAAACTCATTGGCAAATGTCATCCTCAGCCGACATCACCGCCATCTCTCCGCACCCCACCTGACACACACTCGTCCACAACAGTCCCGTTACCGGTGTTCACGGTCTGGCCTTACGGGCCCCGCAGTCCACTCAACAGTCGGTCAGTGACCAGCGCTGCTCTGTATTGAGACTTACCTCGACTGTAGAGCTCAGTTGTCAACTAATTGATTGGCGACAATGTCCAGCGATGGCACGGTATGCGAGTCTGACTGCAGCCGCGGACGAGTCCGATGTGTCCGTCCGTCCGACAGATGTGTCTGCAGTCGACGCAACACTCTATTAGACTAGACTGCGATTTGACCCAAAACTTAGTGTTCGTCACGTCTGCGCACACTCTCCAAAGTCCCGCCCAATTGGTTTGCGTCACTACTAATGAAAACTTACTGTCAATGGTATGGTTTGTCGTTTGACTCCAATTTTGTTTAGGCTTTTAATTACATTTAGTGGTCATTAGTGGCCGTCGGCGCCACTGGTCAGTGCCGTAAGTGGTCGTCCAATTGTTTGGCAATTACCGCAAACTCGACAATAACTTACGTCTTATCGGTTAAACCTTTTGAAGAGACTTAACGCCAAGTCATTAGTCGCCAACTCTTTGGCAAACTCTTTGTAAATATTGGTTACGCTTTACTGAGCCGATCATCGATTAGCCCGAAGCCGACCGGTGGTCAGCAATGAGTGTCTACAATCCGGTACACTTGAACGAAGCCATCGACGCCTATATTGTCTGATATAATTTGTCTTAGTTGATCCCCTACTGCGACCGCATTCATCAGCCTCTGGTCAGCGGAACATTGATCCGAGTGAACGGCAGTCCTCACCCGTCGGCGCGATGGTCGGCACCATAATGATAATGATATTGACATTGAAACCCATCGTTTTGTTTGTCTAGTTTCGCAATTAACCTCCAATGCGGGCCATCAGTGAACCCGAGAGATGACATCGCACTTCATTTGAGTCCTGTATTCACTCCTCCGCCGCGAGTGGTCAGGAACTCCTTACAAGCTCAAAGATGGGGTCCGGAAGAAAGTTTTGCTGGCTTTCCGTTTATCGCTGGCCAACCGTTCGAAGTGCTGATTCTGGTTGACATGGATCACTTCAAAATCGCGATAAATGGCCATCACTTCACAGAATTTCGGTATCGAATAGCTCTGCAACGAATCACTCACTTGCAAATCGATGGCGAGGTCACCATCTCTTCGGTCACATATGAGGCACCAGCACAGCCATCATATGGCGCTCCACCGGCACCGCATCTCATGCCAACTGCTCCTGGTATGCCTCCATACTCTGCCTCAGGCGCGCCCTACCAGCCGACTGGCGGGCCTTATGTGCCGCCACCAGCGCCTGCCTATGCAACGGGTGCTCCTATGTATCCATCAGCCGGACCAACGTATCCGACGGGAGGTTATCCGCAGGCCGGATATCCGCCTCCCGCTCCAGGTTATCCAACTACAGGCTATCCGGTATTATCGAATTCAAAGCTATTGACGAACTAATACTGTATTTGCTAAGCACTCGCCGAAGTCCGGTAATAAAGGCATTTTAGGGGGTGCTTTGGGCGGCACATTGGGTGGTTTGGCTGCTGGAGCCACCGCATCATCTATCGGTTCGGCAATTCTAGGCCGAAGCGGCCATCATTCAGGTTATCCGGGTTATCCTGGCGGCCATCACAAGCACTCGAGTCCTATTCCGATTGGCGGACTGGTGGCCGGGGCTGGAGCTCTGGGGCTTGGGGCGGCAGTACTGACAGGTACCTTTCACTCCTATCCTCGCCATCATTACTAACTGTCTGTTGTCTCATAGGACATCACCCGGTAATGCATTAAATGTCGAAATTGATTGTTCATATTTGATGTGCCATGATGGTATTGGGTGGTTTTGTGTTGTTTAGTTCAAAAAGGCGAAGAAACTATTCAAACACAAGGGATTCAAACACAAGTGGCACAAACCAAAGTTCGGCAAATGGAAGCACAAGGGATGGAGTTCTGGAAGCAGTTCCGATTGAGTCGAATGACATCCGAGCCATTGGACGCACTTAAGTGCGATCAACGCTTTGTTTACGAATCGGTATATTGATCTGGTTTTCTACAATCATTCAGCCGGGAAGTCATGAAATAATTTTTATGCATATTATAAAAAAGTTTTTAATTATATATTTAAATATTGACATATTTTCAATTAATTGGTTGCTTTGCTATGCCTTATCTCTTTGGCCTAACTTTTTTCTCGCTGATATCTCAGTTAAAAAGCTAACTTAATATTAGGCGTCCAATAAGTGAGAATGCGGTCATAAGCAAGCATTTGGCCGAATCTGTAATACCTTAGAATCAAACCGAAAAACGCTTAAACCGTTGCAAATGATTTGTATTTTTATTGATAACAAAATAACAAATTAACAAAACTATATACAAAATGATCCCTCAATTTGTGGCACATTTCACACTTCTTCTGATTCTCCTTCCGATTCTCAGGCGTTCAATCATTCTTTACCGTCATTTCGTTAGCGAATGTGTCATACGATGGACGCCATCAACACTATAACCAGTGCTGTCTCTCAAGACATGCGTTTTTTCCGTTCAAGTGGTCAACTGGTGTTCGGCCCAAAGCCTTTCGATGAAATCGGCGGTTGTGCTCCGGAACTGATTGCTTGTAAGCCTTTGTTTAGGGAATTGTTCCCAAATGTAAGTATTGGGCGAATTATGGTACTCGATGTGCCAACTGGTGGGCCGGTCGGCCATCGAGACCTTGGGCACTATCGGTTTGCTCGACAGCGTTGATATGTGTTCGTACGGATTGTCGGCGCCAATCTCGGAACTGCAAGAATATCGTCGGATATCTCGAGCAGTGCAGACGTGGCGCTGACGAGTCCCGGGAACTGTCTTCGGGACCATCATTAGCGACCTATCGTTAAATAGGGCGGTAATGAGTGGTAGGTTCAGGTCTCGGCTCTTCTCCCGCAGTTGGTGTAAGTCAGAGATCGAACCGTTTTGTTCGCTGTGTGTTATGCTTGGGTTCGGTCTTCCGGTTGGACTGATTTGAGTGATATATGAGTTCTACAGAAATGGACAGAAATGCAAATAATGTTAATTCGACAGTTAGTTTAGCCTTGTTTGACATACTACTGACCCCTTTGTGACTAGCGGTCAACTGTGCAAGACTTTCTGGTTTTATGACTACTTTGTGGTTATGGTTGGCGTATTGAGGCGGCGGCGGAGGTATTACAAGTGACTGTGACTGCGAATGCAGATTCGGGTCTGTATTGACGCTGATATCACTGGCGAAGAGTCGCAACGGATGGCTCGATGTCATCGAAATGTTGTTCAGCGACTGATGGAATGATGGCTGCGCTGACGGAGCACTGCATTTGACTAATTGTCTGCAATTGATTGCATTCGAATGCTTTCTGACCACTTGGCACGACTCGGAATGGGTTCGGCCCTCCGGGTCATACCTGACGCCAATGGCCTCGCTCTGGCTCTCCGGTAATATATGAATCGGACTGACATTTGGCGATTGGAACAACTCGTCGTTCACTCGGACTTGGATTCTGTTGGGAGAGTAAGAATTGGTTGACCAGAGTTGGGACGTATGCAGGTTTGGTTCGGACGCCGCCGTCGTAGACGTCTTTGCGCGGTTGGTCTCTGTGTTGGCGAATACGGACAGAGTTGGCTTATTATGGGTTCGAGTGAGCGATGAAATTCCAATTCTGGTCGCAGTTCTTTGGGTATTGGTTGATGTGGTGGGGGTTAGGGTTGAGCTCAATGAAGGACAGGCTTTCAATGAGAGCTTGGGTTTGCTGTCCTGGAACTGCGAGAAATACGGAATGTTTTCGTAGATGTGATTCATTGATTCGGATCGTTCACTCAGTCTGGAGAGACCGACGGATCGCACGGCAATGTCTGGTTGTGGTCGCACTTTGGCACTGATGTCAAGCGCTTGAGTGCTCGGCCCTGGACCTGGACCTGGACTAGCGGAAGAACAGTCGGAATGGTTGAGCGCATCACTGCTTCTATTCACTTGTTTGCGCTGTTTGTCATCAATCGTCTTATTGTTAATTACAACAATTTTTTGATTGTTTTCTTGTCCGACACTAGTATGCAACGGAACGATGGACTTGACCGTAGCATTGCTCTGGTCTGAAGACGTGCTCTTGATGCTATTGGCACTCGAGGGCACCTCATGGCCACTCTTCTGCTTGTTCTGTAGACCAGTGTTGCAGTTCATCGTGATATTGGTCACAGAGTTGTAGTGTTTGTCCGCATCACTGACCGGCGAATTGCGGACGCAGTGGTCGATCGGTTCGCTGAGAGCGAGTGACTCGAGAGAGATGACTGGCGCCGAAGTAATCATGATTTCGACGTCAATATCTTCCCTATCGCTGTCCTCAAGACTTTGCACTTTATCTGAGACGATGCCAGAAGTGGTGTTTGACGAGGCATTGCTGATGACGGACACTCTCTGGGCACTGGTCTCGTCGAGCGAAGACGAGGCGCCTTTGCTGTAGTCGGAGCCCTTCTTGTTGAGCCTGGCGAGGAGCGGCACTTCATAGGTGTCGTCACAGATATAAGATTCCCTGAACTTCTTGCGGCTCAGCTCTGACTCTCGTCGCTTAACTTCTTTCATCTTCGAGTGAAACATTAGTTGGAACTGATGTGTGACTTTGCAGAGCCATAGCAGATGTCGGGCCATCTCCTCGGTGTTGGCATAATAAGTGAATTTCCTTTGGGGGCATCCAATCGAGCGAATCTCGAACCTCTTCTTATCGAAGTACAACTTTCCGATGTCAGCCCACATGAAGTATGAAATGCGGGTCTTTTGTTTAGCACAGGTGTGACTGCTATGGCTGTTCATATGAATGCTTGAAATTCTCTGCTCTTCGGAATTAATTTCTACACCAGTAGTGCAGATCCCGATCCACACCTCAGCCGTTCCCGTCTTGTTCTTCAACTTATATAAGTGGAGATTGTGTGCAGCGCTCGCGTCCGACGCTTCCCTTATGTACATAGACTGGGCTTCGCTTTTGGACATTGCCTTATGCTCTCTGTGCAGGAATGGCAAGTGTCGGACGATGTAATCCAAACCCATCGCTTCGATCACCTAATGGTGCAGAACACAAGACATCAATTACCAGGTCAGGAGAGGGGAGCAGACGAGGCAGCGATTAGCGAATAATATTATCTGGATTATGGTCTACAGGTCTACAGGTGTTGGTCTACAGGGCGCTAGAAGTCGACTCATATTTCAGTGTTTGTCACTAATGTAATACTTATAAGTTATATCCACTCTCTTAAAGCTTTAAGCCCTCAAGTCTCAGCTCAGCCCTCATTCCGAGCTCTCCATTGGCAACATTACATAACTTGGTTGTAGTTGAAGTGCATTGCATTGCACATTGCATTGCATTCCTCGCTACAAACATGGCATCGAAATGCGTTTAATTAAATAACGTTTTATAAATAACTCAATCGTTCACTCGATTGCATTGCATCGCTGATCGACCGCCGATATGTCGCTCGGCGTTCGAGTCGATTGCAATTTATGTACAAAAGTGGTGAACAAACTCCTTAATCCAGGTATCAATTGGAGGCCATTAATAGGTGACTCGCTATCTATATATAAAGAAGTGCACAAAATGTATGCAATTTTGAGCACAGTTTCGGGTTTTCATTATTATTCTGAACTGAGATTCGCTTTTCTTCCCAAATACATGTGTTGTGAGAGTGAAGTGGAGTCACTCCGAACAGTCCGGAGTCAGTCCTTACCCACGAAGCAAAGTACTGGTGAACATTGAAGTACTGACCGACGTGTAGCTCAGGATTGAAATTACCAAAGTCTGCCTGAAGGGCATACGAGGCCAAGAGAAAGGCCCGCTCTTCGCACAGCGCCTGACCATAATTGACTACATTCTCCCTAAAAAACCAAGAGATTAGTAGAGTTGAAGACGAGGTCTAATTTCGCTTCAATACATACCTCAGCTGCAGATAATAAAGAAGTTTCGCTACTTTATCACTGTATGAGAGGAAAGAGAAGACATTGCGTTAATGGCATTGCGTCTGAATATGCAATGAATTATAGCATATAATTGTATTAAATCAAAAACACTATTATTTTTCGCTCCAATTAAACCAATGCTTACCTAATGAACAGATAAGAGTCGACATAGAACTGAACCCTCAGATGAACGCCAAACAGCGATTTGCCGGAGTTGTCGACCCCCTAATGATCAGAGGCATAGTTAGCAGGGTATGTGATGCCGGACTAATTAGCTAAGGATTGGTCGCTTACGTTGTTCTGTAGCTTCCATTGTTTGGGCGCATATTTGCACAACTTTTGTGTCGGATCGAGGAATAAAAACGAATCTGAAAGGAAGGTTCAGACGTCAGACGGAATGAAAATTATGGTAAAACTCGAGCCCATTATCGAAGGCATGCACTGAAGGATAACTTTTCCCAAACGTTTGGCCACTTATTCCATGGGAACTGCATTGAGAGGCTCGCAGTCGAGAGTCACTGCAGTTCACTATTAATATTCATTATATAAAAACGACACAAAATTATAATATAAAAAGCAAAACAACTATTTTATGATAATATGTTGGGTGAGAAGTATTTCTTCTCTAAAAACATTAGAATATAATCTCAATGGTGAATGTCGAGGGACTGACCCGTTCTGATGGCGAGTCCGAAGAGCTCTGTTTGGCTGAGACCCAGGAATTTGCAGATCTGTGCGAACAACTCATTGACTTTGCTTTTGACCTAAACATCAAAACATAAATTGAATGAAGAATTCGCTTTCGGTTTAGCGAAAGTAAATGAGAGGAAAATTTTGATTAAATTTCACACAACTTTGTGTTGAGATCACAAAAGGAAGACAATGATAGAGAGAGATGAGTGGAGTTGAGTCTTGAAGTCATACCTCGACAACGAAGTAAAGCGTGTCCTCACTCAACAGGTTTACGGCCACAAACTTCTTGTCGGTCGGTAGCTGTGAATCGCAGGTCGAATAGACATTACGCCTCATTGTCTGCTCGTTTCACGTCTGGCTGAATCAAAATTATGCCGATAAGTGTGTGTATGAATAACTAGGTATGCAGTTGTGAGTCAGTGCTCGGAGTTTGTGACGAGCAAAACGCCGTCGATAATTGATTTGTGGCGATAAGCGTCCAATATTTCAATTAAGTGACGCCAAATTGGTTTTTAAGTTTCAAAACATTAAGAAAATATTTCAGTGACTTTTTGAGCACTTAATGGTTGCAATGGTTGACACATAACGACAACCGCTGAATGAGTTATACTCCGATAATAACACTTCATAACCGGGATTAAGAAAAAACAACGGAATTGTCACTAATTCTCAGTCATTAAATAATTGGTCTGATTATCACAAAATAAGAGTCACAACGAAAGCAATAAATTATTATCATATTTGTAACCAAACGTAACAATCGTTTACACAAAATGCAGAAATTCATCGATACTTTGAATGCATTAGAACAACGAAAATAAGTTTTTGTTTTATCAGACGATTACTGAACTGAAGTAAAACAGAGAGAAAACGGCAAAATAATAATGTTTTATCATCTGAATAGTTGAGTTGAGTTGAGTTGAGTTGAACGGTCGGCAACGCTATGCCAGAGAAATGCATTCCTCTGTCAGGCATCGAATACAACAACGAGCCAACAGCGAACAGTGAACAGGGCAATGAGCAATGAGCAAGGTAACTGTGCCCGTACGAGAGGCACCAGCACTGCATTGATAGTGGAATGGCATGCCATGCACACCTCGCCTCACCTCGCGCATTTTCTTCTTATCTCAATGAAGGGCTCAAACATATTATAGCAGAGATAACAAAATAAAAATAAAGGAATTTCACATAAAAATTGTTATAAACTTCGGCTGTGATTAGCAATTCATGATTTGCATTGCGATCAATCAAATCTCTCCTATTATTAATTCTAAATTTCAATTCATCGCTTAATTGATAGACCAAAACATTGTTCGCCAAATGAGCGATGTTTAAGCCAAACATCGCATATATTCGGCTAATTTGGCTCAAAAAGTGCTTTCCTTTAGTGTTGGCATCGATTTGTTTCGTTTTTAGAGATTAGATTATAATAAGAAAGAGATTTCCAATTCAATTGTCAATAATTAAGAAAGTATTCGAAGGAATGCCTGGCAGTGCAGAGGTGGGGCACAACTGCACAACAGGCGTCCAATTATTAATATGTTCTAGCGTTGGGAGCTTTTCACTCGAGTCAAATTTCACCACTGGAATTGCCTTTTTCGCTTTTCACTAATGTTGGGCTGAAATTTATCTGAAATTCGCAATACGAAATTAGCGTTTCAGAGAAAATTTCAGTAAAGAGCAAAATTTTGTGAAATTTTCGTGAAATATGCTAATTTTAGACACTGATCCCTATTAAAAATCAAATTCCTAGTTGATGAAAATTATCTTATACGCAAGCTGCTCCAGTAGATCAGTAAATAGTGTGTTTGGGAAGTAATCATCACGTTGTGTGTTCGATACCACATCCCAAATATCACGTTGTTATCATGATATTTATCTGCTAAAATAGCAACAAATGATCTGATTGACCTTGATCAGCATCTTTTTTTTATATCTTTGTTTACGTTTATTTACCCATATAATATATTGGGAAAGGTTAAATTTATTTAGCACGCTTCTAAAGTGCCAAAAAGCAAATTTCATGAAATTTCGTGAAATTTCAAAAGCAAAATGAAAAGTCGTGAAATTGCCCAACGCTACTTTTCACTGAAACTTTTCACTCGAATTTCTTCATTTTCGACTGAAATTCAATCAAGTTTTAAAAAAGTTTGCTCTTGGATATCGTTTTAAAATCATATACCAATGAAAAAATAGCTAAAATGAATAAAATTATAGAACAGATGAATCAAAATTACAATATCTTTTCTGTTACTTGACAGTTTTTGCATTTCTAAGTTAAAATTTATCATGAATCAATCAAAGATAAGAAATATTGATCAATATTTAGACATTTGTGTATTTAAACAATGAACTAGAATCTAATTCACCTATAGAAACTGATATTTTTCTACTTTTACAACATCTAGGCATTTTCCATAACATTTCAGTACTACAGTATTCAGTACTATTTCACCTACATTTTGGAAAACAGTGAAAAGCTCCAACGCTAATGTGTTCTCTTCTTTTCAATGAACTCATTGTATCTAAAATTAAACTATTGTTCGAATATTTTTATTCCCGAAATCAATTTGAATTAAAGCAGACTTTTATCGCATTCAACGCATTGAATGAATAATACAATGAAACAGAAATACAATGTTTGGCGCATTCCTGGAGTCGATTAGCACTTCGGCAATGGTTTGCCCGACACTGGCGCTCATGCCTTGGGTGGGAGTCGTGTGTAAGTGCGAGCCCTCACAAAGAACAGGACAACCGATTCGAATGGACAACAAGCGACCAGGATTTCAATGGTCTGTGCGTTCAGTGCATCCGTTCCTATCGTTTCAATTGAGAGTTTCAATGATTCTAAAAGTCTATGAAGTTTTTGATTTGAATTCAGACGTGAGTTGAAATGGATTTGACACAGAATAGAACAATAGATATCGAGGCAGTACTGGCAGAGGCAGAGCACACCATTGGCTCATTTGCTCAGTTCGTCGCTCGACTCCGACCGCAAAGTTCAACACCAGAGCCGAGAGATAACGTGCACTAAGTTCACGGTCTTAGGTGTGAAAAGAGATTCATTTGTTTGCTATTATAACAAACGCTAACAAATTGTTATCAATAGTTATATCAATCGTTGGATTCATTCGCAATAATTCCATAATAAGTCCATTGAAATAGTATTTCATTGAAATAGCGAATGAATGTTATGAATGTTAACCTATTTTTTCATTGCAATCATTGCAAACATTTATATATTTTCGCTAAACTTATTTCCTTTTGACACTCACTGCGGAAACCTCGAGGAATGGAATGGTTTGATGGAAACCTAAATACCTTGCGCTGAAATCTGATTCAAATCTCAGATTAATTCAAATTGAATTCGCAGTAAATTTAAATCCATTTTATCCTTTGATTTTAATTTGATTTTCTGTGGCGAAAAATTGTTGCATTAAATATATTTTGCAAGTTTATTGCGAATTCATTCAATTTTGCGAATATTCGGACACAATATTCATAAAAATGTTTGCCATCAGTCAGTGATTCGTACATTTCTAATGCAATATAAGCAACAAATAACAAGTATTTCCTAAAGCCATTGCCCTAAATGTCCAGAGCAAACAATTTGTACCAGAATTTCGTCAGTCGTTTGCGTCGGTTAAAAGCGAATTAAATGACTCAAAAATTTATGGAATCTCTCTTTCAGTTTGTTAACAAAGCGCAGCCAAACAAACAAAAGATGGATTCAAACCATTGAAATATGGAATAAATTAAAAGCGATTCTCGTTTTATAACCTTACATTAAATTCCAATCATTGTCTACATTGAAAGCAATGTTAGTTTCGATTGTGATTAACAACAAAAAACTTTTTTGTGGATGTATTTTGACTTAAAATATGATTTTGATTATACAAAAGATGGTTAATACAAGTGATGTGTAATCAATCATCAATTATTCGGAGCATTTGCTGTTGAGTGCGAGCGCTTGTGGTCGAGAGAGACAGTTAGATGCCATGTGCACAATGCACACTCCATTTGATGTATCAAGCTCATTTCGGCTGATTCTATCTATACAACTGCGATTCAAATCTATTGAAATGTTCGGAGCGGATGAATAGCCGGACAATTGACAGCATTATAATCAAAATTGAAAAGAGATTCGCATTTCATTGTTTGTGGAATGCGTTGCAAACGACAACTGTAAGGGAGATAGAGATGAAAACGAAAGTTGGGTTCACTCGGAAAACGTATTATTCTTTGGGACCATTAATGCCTTTTCACGAATGGCTTTCATTAGTGGACTGGAGTGCGAGTGAGGGCTAACTCATGGCTTGTCTGCCAATAGAGAGTGTATTGAATCACAAAATATTCTCTATTTATTTGGCAACATGTGAGCCAACACTAACATAATTTTCTTTAGTGAGTCCTTTGCCAGTTATGCTGAGTTTCGAGTACCGGCTCAGACTCCGGAACCCATGAGGTCAGCAAAGATTACAGTCACGGAACCAAACTATGGATGTGAGCTATGGTTGAGGCGGTTGTGGGCCTCTTATGGCCATTAAAAAGGTTTTGTTCAACAATCTAGCTATAAATGATTACCAGAGAGATTTTAGCAAAAAAATCTTTTCGCACACATAAGAGCGCCAAAAGTGCTACTGATTGGCTAAATGCAAGACTCGGGTGAATCACTATATGCCAGTATAGATGTCTGTTCGTCACGAAGAGCTTAATTGAGCCCAAAGTAAGACAGAGAAAGAGTGCGTTAAATCACTTCAGTGGCGACTCATTGAATTGCAATACAATGCCATTCAAAAGGAATTTAATAATTACAGATTCGAGTGAAGCCATTCATTGCATTCTTCTCGTGAGCTCCTCAGCGAACACACAAATGTCGAACAGATTTAATTTACATTAACTTATGAAACAAAATAACGTCTTTTCGGTGCAATTCTTATTCGAAGAACACTACTTATAGCGAAGAATTCAAAATTGTTTACACAATTAGACCCAATGCTATGATAACCAGTATTTTGCTTTTGCTTTTTCTTAATACTTGATGTCAACAGTGGAGACCAGAGGAGAGCAGAGTATGAAAATGATGGCAGAGGTAATAGAAGCTGCGTTGGAGGCACTCGACGCTAAAGTTGACAACACTTGATATTTCCAAGTGATGTTCAGTTGCACCAAAAGCTTGGACTCAAAATGTTCGACTCATTTAATGGTTGGTCTCTGTTGGACACAAAATGCATTCTCGTTCATAGGGCTAATCAGGCGATCAATAGTTCCCATGAAATAGCATCCGAACCACATATAATATAAAATATGCGCCACTTTTAATGGCATGCGTGGGGAACGTTGTGTTGGCTGTACAGCAGAAAGGCTCGCAGATTCTCATTCTTGGTATAATGTATTTTCAATGAGAGTCCATTATTTTGAACCTAAGAATCTGCACGCCTTTTAAAAATCCTCTGTACTTCTTGTGGTGTGCGCTCCACTTGATTGGGTGGCGCCTAACCTCACATTCCATCGCCAAAGGACTCCATTCCATCGCATTCCTATCCACTGAACGCCAGTTTACTATTCATTTAGCAAAACACGGCTTTTATGACTCGAACTGAACGCTCACTTCAATGCCAGACCACTGGCACTGGCGTTGCAAACCATTCCAACCCTTTATTAGTTGCCAATCGACGGCAATGACGGCTATTGTAGTCGAATGGAGTCGAATGGCACTCGAATTATATATTTTATAATTAGCTAATAAACGGATTACAATACCGCTTATCAAACAAACGACACAAGCAATCACTGAACCCGCTATTAATTATCTATTAATCAGCGAAATCTTTTAGCTGAGCTCAAAGCTGTTAACAGGCGATGAGGAAAAAGCCTCGAATTTATATATTTTATTTGAATATATATTGAGAATAAGTGCTCAAAATTATCAATAAAATTGGTCACTATTTCGGTTCTCAAAGGAAAAGTCAAATTTCAAAATAACACCTTATTTTGTCAATAAGTACCAAAATGTCTAAAATATATTGAATTAACTTTTATGTCTGATTTCTCTCAAAATGTTAATATCAAGGTGCTTCTTTTGAAAACAACATTATTAGCTAGCATAATCAATGAATTGATAAACATAAAAATCAATAAATACAATGCTAAATAATGCTTATTTTATTCTAAATATTTTAATAATCGTTTAGACATTTCGGGAGAAAATGTTTGATATTAGTGTTTGACTAGTGGTGCTGGCAGTGCCATCAAGGCAGTGCCATGGTGGTGTGCCATTGGTGGCACCATTATTTCCAACCAGTTTTAATAGAATAATCTATATTTAAAAAACGTTTTTAAATATGTTTACATTTGGAGCTAATTTTCAAACCGATCTGACAGTTATGGGTCTCAAGCGAGTCGAATGAGTGTCCGTTTCTTCCGATAAGAAGATTAGACTCAAATCATTAGAGCAATGAATAAGAAAAATATTGCATTACAGTCCTTGTAGATTGAGTGAAGTCGGTGTCGGATTGAAAGCATCCGTGTTTACAAACAGTCCCTCGATCTCAAAAACATTG
>JAQGBE010000827.1:0-14359 GCA_034698225.1 Scheloribates latipes | reverse complement strand
GACTCAACTAATTAAGAATTCTTAGGAGGAAACAGCCCATCTTCACAAAAAGTACGTCTCATACGGAATCTACCCCATCCCACCCACCAATTTTGTGAACAGTTCTGGACAAATTATAAACATGGTTTAATTAACATGATTAATTTTTTATAGCATAATATAAATGATTATATTTATATTTTTGATTAGATTTGACACTAAAAAAATAACCTTTGATTTGATTTAACATACGAATTGAACTCAAAACAAGTCATGTCGAAATTATTCTTAATTTCTTATCACCTATTATCCAGAATTGTCTTTTTCTGGATTCTGGACATCATGTTCAAATTCTGGATTGTCCAGGTCAAATCTGGAAGTATGGCAGCCCTAGCTATCAGAAAGGCGCGAATCTTCCGCAGCCTAAATTTTTTGAATCGCTCTAGCTCAAATTGTGCCATTTTTTCAACTTGATATTTTGCACACATATTGGTGGACATAGAAGGCATACAATACCAAAATCACAATGCAGGCAAATGCTGGGGTTTCGAATTATAACAAGGTGATCTGCCGTTCAATTTTGCTAATTGGCATTTGTTGTCCCTAAATACACTGTAAGGTATTTACAAGGTGAAATGTGTTATGGTGGGCTAATGCTAATGAGTGGATCAGATGGTGTGGGATAGGGTGGATTGAAATGGGGTAGATTCCGCATGAGCCCCTGAATACTGCCTTCACGCAATTATATCTCAAATGCGTACTGAGTATTGAATATAATTACAAGGAGTCATTTGTGTACCAAAAGTCACAAAAGCTTATTTGGGCTTAGTTTAATATCTAGGTTATTTTCAAATTCTTACAATTACAGAAAAAATGTTACATTTATGCTATTTTGATAAGGAGTTTTCTGACCTGGACTACAAAAACTGTCTTTGAACAGTAGCGGAGTTTTATTAATACATATTTAATAGAGGGGTTTAATCTTTTTAACCCTATTTCCAAGAATTAATGTTTCGCTTAATTTTATTTGTTTTTTCTTCATTGATTTGTAATATAATCCAAAACCTATGGAAACGTCTCGAAAACGTGAATTAGTTTGACCTCTAATTGTTTGCTATAAATATTTTAAAGGATGTATCGAAACTTCACCTGTGAAATCTATAATTTTATGATTAATTTTTCTAACATTATTGACTTTAGACATGAAATCAATAAATTACACTTTCCTATGTCAAACATATGGGCTCATTATGAATACTCTAATATGGCTTATCTCGCAGAGACTGTATTTGTCAGTTTTATAACACGTGACTTCTTACCCCTTATAATTTTTCGACAATAAACATACATAGTCTCATAAGGTCCACATCCAATTGACAGAAAAACTTGATTTAATTTAAATTATGTTTATAATCATCATTAGAAGTGAGTTTAGTTTAGTCTAATACAGATAAACCTAATCTAATTACTGACCGACCGGAGAGAAAACACCTGATAGATTGATTTAGCGGATTGGACTAAACCGATAAGACAGGTTCAGAATACTCTAATCTGGCTTATATTACAGAGATTAAGTCATATGCATTCAGACAGTATTTGTCAGTTTCATAACACGTGACTTTTAAACCCTTTTAAATATTTACAATAATTTTATATAATCTCACAAAATCTTCCTAATCTCGGGAGAATGTTACATTTAAGCTATTTTGATAAGGGATTGTCTGACCTTAACTACAAAACTTGTCTTTGAACAGTAGTGGAGTTTTATGATTACCTATTTAATAGAGGGGTTTCATCATTTTAGCAAGATTATTTCGTAGATATAGATATCAAACACATTATAGATCATTGAAGGCAAGAATTATATCTTGGTGATTTTCACACTTCTGTCGGCAAGCCATGATGTAAATAGAAAATTTAGTCTAAATACTTGAAACAATAAATCTGTAATTTAAACCTCGTCTCGAGTCCTCTCTCTCTCCCTCTGACCGATCGGCGAACAGGCAGTGAGACCACAGTTTCACATCTGTTCTGACGAAGCCAAGAGATACTTGGCGAAAGCTCAACAAAATATCAAAGTTTTTGATGTAATAAGTGTGTGAAAATCACCAAGATATAATTCTTGCCTTCAATTATCAAAATGTCTACACACTATAATACCATCTCTAACATCAACGCAAATATTGTTAGGTATTTTTCGAAACAATAATTCAATTGCAAAGAAATGCCATTTCGAGCGTCTAATCGCTAATTCATGTCTTATTTTTATCCATCGATAAGCAAAATGAACCGAAATTTAGTTCAGAGGCGAACAACAAAACACATTTTGAGATATTTAACTCGTTTTTGAGGAGAGGTCTCAAACAGTTAATTGAATAATCAGTAAACTTATGAAATATTGCGTTCACTCAAATCGACTCAAATTTATTGATTGTTTCTCTTTTTTTGTCGCAAAAACAGTCAAATCTTATAATAACATTAAAATTATGAGAAATTAGTTTCGCTTCGAAGCGCTCTCTCATTCTCATAATTATAGCCGTTTTTGTTCATAATTTAGTTATCGATTGCTTTAGAGCTCAATATCTGCCACAAAGGCATCGCTTGTGAGCTCTGGACTTGTCTTTAATTGAAATTCAATAACTCTCCGATAAATTCCACTACTCTTTCTTCGCGATATTCCCGAAGATATTCTTCATTTGTTATTTACTTATTGATTATGTGCTCGAATCGCAAGTCTTCGTTGCGATGCTTTTGCTTACACTGTTTGAGCAAACATTTCTATCGAGACATTCAGTGCCAATATTTAAGCACTTCCTGTATATCCTGTGCTTCGGTTCAGTTTTCCTCTACCTTTCACCCAATCTCTCTCTCTCTCTCTCTCTCTCTCTCTCTCTCTCTCTCTCTCTCTCTCTCTCTCTCTCTCCCCGACCTTACGTCTCCCTCTCAACCGAACCAATTCATTGAAGCAAAAATGGATTTGATCTCAGACTTCCTCCTCGTCGGTGCTCTCACTACTGAAGGATGTCTTTTCCTCAAATTCATCGCTCTTTCGATACAATTATTGCATTTCTTTGTCGCCAAACTTCGGAAATAACTCGACTTCGAAATCATTTCAATATTAAAGAAAACTTTTGGCAATAAAAAAACAAAACCGAAACAAATTCTTCAGCGATTCAAAGCATATGTTCGAAAACGGATTTGAATAGAATTTGTATCGCTTTTCGATGAGAATCGAGAAAAAAATACAAAGTTCTCTGAATTTTGGCGATACTTCACTCGTATTATCGGAAAATCTAAGTTTCATTTCCCGCGGACTATAAAAAGATTTGCAGTCATTTCTCATAAGAATTACCAATCAATATATGAATTAATTGAATGGAAAACGTGTATTAATTGCGGTAAAGGATCAGAAGATGTGAGCCGAACGGGTCTTATAATCAATTCCGGTCACACTCGCGAGACTCAGACCTCAGACCAGATTCCAAGACATTAAGAGCGGTATAATTCATGAGTTCAATCATAAAATGGTTAACCTCTGGTCAATGTTCGCCATCGAGTGGAGTGTCGACCCGTCGCCAGTCCTAATCTGAGGAGCGGTTTCCTGTTTGCCCTTTTGATTCCGCTTTCGACATCATTTCTCTGCACTTCCTTTCAGTGGTCTATTGCTAAGTACGATCTCTAAGCAGTGTTTTGTCGCCCTTTCCTATCAGTGACTCCAAAGAGACGTTAAGACACCAATCATTGACATATGTTTGGCATAAGACATGTTTCATAGACTCGGAGAGTCTTGCAGTTGTGTTAGTCGTCAGCCCTCAGTGAGCCCTCACTCTCACTCTCGATCGGCGACTCCTTCCCGACCGTAAGCCATATATTGGCCAAACAGGCGAACCATTCATTCAGACGTTGTGTTAGACTTTTATTCAATATCTTTCGCTGCAAACAACCGAATGAATACTTGACCTCCAAATAGCAATACCTATTCCGGCCTTTCCTCCGCTAAAACTTGTAAATTCTCGGTCCACTCAACAATAGGTTTGTGACAAAATTTTTTTGTCGTAATATACGTCGTGTCCTGTTTTGGCCGACCATTGGCTCAAACAATGTATTGATTTTTGGGCTCAAAATTCGTCGCAAAATTTGCTAAACTTGTTGAATAACCAGGTCTTTACGTGGCGAACAAATTTGTCGGAACGGAATGGCCTTATCCACGTTGGAAATTGCTTTTCATTAGATTTGTCCCGGTTATGAATTTTCGGATTTATTTTCAATCTCGCGTTTGATTTGGTTCTCCAGAAGAAAATACATTTTTGGAACAGAAATACTCACAAATCTCGATAAATAAAATATAATTTCGATTCTCTGCCTCTCCTTTGAGGCAAAAATATAAATCGTTAGACGACTGAAAAAAGTATTTTGAAAGTCGAGAGAGAAAATAATTTAGTGTTCACTCGGGTCTCGAAATCCTTATGTTTGCCATAAAATGTTTCAACGATTCAGTGAAGTATAAGAAAAATTATAACGTTTTTCGCCGGACTTCGGGTTTCCGCTGCAAAACAACATCAAAACCAAAGATTTATTAAACACATTGAATATTATTTGTTCGGAGAAGTAATTTAAAAAGTTTTAACTCTTTCTTCGGAACATTTAATTACAATATTTACAGACTATCCCTGAAAGCCTTGAATCGAATATCCAGTTCTGTTGTATTTCGAATGAAAAAGGTCTTTGTTTTGGCTTTGAGTTGAACTAACAAATTGTTGGCCAATAATATCGAGACAGAGAACGGCTGACAACTAATTCTCGACTGAATAATAACAGTTTGTTTCGCTTGTTTAGAGACCAAAGTGTTTGAAAGCCAATGAATTTACGGCCAAAAAAGTCAGCAATGAGAGGAACAATGGGCTCTTTCACCGCAGTAGCCGAGCCCGAGCATTGTTTGGTCGCCAGACTGTTGGACCAATTCATGTGTGAATCTCATTGATTAGACAATTGAAGTGAAACTTGACATTTGCTCCAAAAGTCATTACAATTGTCTAATAACCGGCGCATTTGTCGAAATGTATTTTTTACGGAAACAAATGTATGTATTATTGGGAGTGAAGTGAACGACAGTCTCAGTCTCTCAGAGCCTAACCTCATGTGAGCTCTAAAAGCGATCCCTTTTGTCGTCGACAGCTTAGGCACAGGTATTAGTCGACTCGACTGACTATTCAAAGAGATAATTATAAACTGGTGTTCACTCAGTAATAAAGAGCTGAACAACAGATTCGGTGGGACTGGCATTCAGAGGCCTTTTGTTGGATCTGTGCTGAGCTGTAAATCATGTGAACTGAATGTCCACAAGAATTATTGTCTAGTCTTATGATTAGTATAAATACATTAAATGCAATTTCTTTTGTTCCCTTGATTTCCCCAACGATTTAAAATAGATATTTCTGTGATATTACTGTATTGTTTGTGTTTGTGTTGACCAGATTGTGTTGAGCAGCAAATGTTGTCCAATGTGCAAGCTCAGTTTGCAAAGTGCAAGTCTGCCTGTTGCTAGTGTTGTGCCAGACCTGCATCACTCGGATATCAATTTAATTTTGGGAAAAAGTCTCCAAATTTACGACATTTGCGGTGGAGTTGAAGTTCCCAGAAGGAGATTACCATATTGAATTGAATAGGCCAGGAAGTGGAGTGGAGTGGACCGCACAACTGCATTGACGGGGGTGAATATCCCTGCTGCAAATAAACATTGCCAAGATTTATTTGCTAATAACTCGAAAGGTATAATTGAAAAGCAATTTTTTCTCGATTTGCATCTTAATTACATATATTAGCGAAGAGGAAGAAAAATAGTAAATGTTTTTATTGGCTTTTCGGGTCGACATTCGGACTAATGGCTCGACTGAGTGGCCAAAAGTTAATTAATATAAGATTACTATAAATTAAATGCGAGACTAATATGAAACGCGAATGACATTCAACTTCAATGTTGTCGTTGTGCTAATTGAAGGCCAGAGTCAGACCGGCTCACAGATAGCGGCTATTATTCCAATATTTGAATTTGATTATTAAGAGGAGAGCAGAGGAAAGGGATGACGAGGGTGAGGACTCATACACCATAACTACACCGTTATCTCTAACCACTCTTCTGCGCCTTCTGTCAGATGTCTGTCTGTTTTTATAGCTGAGAAGAGCCACACTTTAATTCATTGCGGTTCGCGATCCCTCTCTTTCATAACTAAATGCCTAAATAGCGTCGAGAAGTGACTCCAAGAGTCAGTCCTTCTGCCAGTGTGTGTTCGGTAGTGTCGGTGCGAGTGAAGGCCAGAGGACAGGCAGGTGAGCACCAGTTGAGTGTTCATCGCAAACAATAAACACAATCAGCATATCTACGAACTGGCAGTTCAGGCGAGTGTTGGCCCGCAGTTGCCTCCGATCGCCAAGTCTTCTAATAGACTGTGATATCTGAGTGGAACAGCTCTGAGCGGCGACGGATCGCTCCGATTGCTCCCACTTCTCAGCGACAGCCGAACAGCTGCTCAATAAGTGCCACCTTTACGTTGTTATCGTCCCGAAGGCATCGTTCTATCCGACAACTGCCTCGCTCTTTATTGGTTTAAAGAGTCTGAAATACTAAACAAAACACTTATAAATCATTATATCATCGCCACCACTGACTGTCTGGTCATTCGTTGTGCGAAACAATAGCCAATCGACGACTTAGTTCTCAGTTCTTAATATAAATTTTCCGAATAATTGTTCCCAATTTCGAGCGTTTAATAGTTCGTGAATTTTATTTTCGGAGCCATTCATCAGAAGTGAGGCCCAATCGAAGTCGCGCTCAATTTGGTCGTGCAATCTGTGATAAGACAGATCCTCTGACGGTCTGATCCCTTGGCAAACGACACACAAAGAACTATTGAGACCATAGAGTGTATGAATTGAAAGGTACGTGCGCTCGGAGTGCGCGTTCGTGTGCGAGGAACGTGTGCTCTGCTATATGACCCTCGGCTATGGCCGCACATGCAGTGCAGACCTGCAGTCCTTCCCTACCCGACTGTGGCAGACGTCTGCCATTGGCACAAGACGTCGACGTCGGGCCTCATATTTACTGCATATCTCCATTGAGCAGATGTTCAGTGAAGAAGTGATGCACTTTAGCCAAGGTTTCCCTCGACTCAAAACTTTTTTCTCTGTTCAGTCAAACACTTAACTGAGAGACCAGAGACCAGTCGTCACATAAAAGAAGTGCATAAATACGAGTATAGAGTTCTGTAACCTATATTTGTGGCCAAAAATAGCGTTTTTGTTGTTAGCAATTATTTCACTGGTTTTCCAGTCTTCAGAGGTTTGCCAGAGTTTGGACCGAAAGCTTCAAACAGTGTTTGGTGTCGACTCTCGTCAGTCGGTTCTCAATATCCAGTGCTATCCTCTCCTCTCTTGTGATCGTCTCATCGCTAGTCTCAAAATAGCAGATATAATGGCATCGAATCAGTTCTGAAATAATAATTCTCTTTCGTCACAAGTCTTCGTGTGTTCTGTGCTTTACTGTATTTATTTGTGGTGAATGTTCTCGATTCCAGTCGACTCAATGTATTACTATAGCATTGATAGGTAGGTGACAACAGTTGTGTCTCTCAATCCCTTCACCTCAGCCTTGATCAGCCGTTCCCCACACAAGCCTTTCGCAATGAGCTTGGTCACGTCCCTTACGGTGAAAAGTGACGGTCGTTACCACCAGTGGAAAGCTCTCAGTGGAAAACTTTGTGCGATATTCTAGAATCTCTAGAATTAAGACTCGACAGTCCACTGTTTCGTCATTGGATTGGTTGTTCCCTCAGAGCCCAGACCTTAGGCTCTGGGCTCTGACTTCTACTCGAGTCAATCTCTAATTGATTGTTTTGAAACGTTGCTAATCGTTATCCGAAATACCCCTTTCGTTATCTAATCGTTAGCTATGAAAATGTTTTTGGATAAGTGTTATGACTCTCACAGCCTTTTATAGCAACGTATGCCACGACTGATAACTCAATTGATTGCCAGCTCTTTGTCTCTCTGTTTACAAACAGTTTATGACAAGTCATGAAAGGTTTGCTGAACTTTGAAAGTTTGAATACATCACTCGTTTGATGCAATCCGTCAGCAATCGGTCGGATCATCAAATTGTCGATCAGTCAGATCTGTGGCTAAACTAAAACTCAATGTGAAGTTCAATGTTTGGTGTCGTTGTTGACTAAAAACTATTGACCACTGATCACATCCTCACTGTCACTGATCGCAAGCAAGTTTCACACATTTCCAGCCCTTATCTCCTCTCATGACTAAAACGTTTGCAATCGTGTGAACACTAATATTAATAGCCGTCGACTGGACTTTCAGTTGTTTTAAATCATTTGGTTTTATATCGCATTCACTTTAAATCATTGCCTTTCACTCACTTCTGACCACCGGTCGGAAGCTCTTCAAGTAATTAGTTACTCAGTGAAACACCTGCTCCTCATCGGTGACCATCACTAACCACTTCTTTGTGTCTTCCACAGCATAAACAGTTTCTATTCTGGTTATGGTTTATACCGCTGTGACCTCTCGAAACCGTCTTCAGCCACATCTTCATCGTCGCCAAAGTGCGGTCCACTAAAGCCGTGCAAATCGAAGCCTCGATTCTATATCTACAGACCCGTAGGTGTTGTCCACCGAAATCATTGGCCACTATTCGCACCGATAATGGGGGCTAAAGTGAGTTCAATAAAGTCGCCGATCAGTCGCGACAACCCGTCGTCTATCGCCAACCGAACCAAAGACCTGTTGGACAGCGCCCGACCGGCCAGACTGGACCTGTTGTTCGATATGCCGCCCGCCAGCCAAGATGTTCAGGTGAAACACGGCTGGAGTCCAGAGGACCGGTCGTTGAACATCTTCGTCAAGGAGGACGACCCGTGCACTTTCCACAGACATCCGGTCGCACAGAGCACGGACTGCATCCGCGGTAGAGTGGGATACACCCGAGGAATGCACTTATGGCAGATGACGTGGTCGACCCGACAGCGCGGCACTCACGCCGTGGTCGGAGTGGCCACCAGTGAGGCCAACCTCCACACCAACGGATACCAGTCTCTTGTGGGCGCCAATGCCGAGTCCTGGGGATGGGATTTGGGCCGAAATAAGTTATACCACGACCTGAAGAACAATCCCGGCATTACATATCCATCGGTGTTGTCTAATGACGAGACTTTTGTGGTTCCCGACTCGTTCTATGTGGTGCTGGACATGGACGAGGGCACTCTGGCCTTCGTCGTCGACGGACAGTACTTGGGGGTCGCCTTCCGCGGCCTCAGAGGCAAGAAGTTGTACCCAATAGTGAGTTCAGTTTGGGGTCACTGCGAGATCACCATGAAGTACATCGGAGGTCTTGACCGTAAGTAACAATACTCGGCCTATCTTTGGATCTGAATATCTGTGAACCCAATTGCTTGCTTGCGATGACCTGATTGTTGGCATTGAGATCCAGATCTGAATGATCTGATCTGATCTATGTATTGATGGCACTATCGATGCCAAGCGATGCCAAACCTGTTCATTACTTAATTGCTTGCATCTATTTATCCTAATTAATTGCAAATGAGTCCATTAATTGATATTCAGAGTCACGATCCGCTCGTTTATCACTAATTGATTGGTTCTGAACCTAATTAATGATTATTAATAATGATTTCTCTGATTGTGTTGTCAACAGCCGAACCGCTGCCGCTTAAAGACATTTGTAGACTAGTTATCCGTCGAGAGGCCGGAAAGTCTCGGATATCGAAACTGTCTGAAGAGCTGAATCTGCCCAAAGCCATCACCGATTATCTTCTGTATCAGTGATTATCTTCTCATCTAAGGACTGATATGACTGATAAGTGCCTCATTGTCTCCGCTCTTCTCTTACCTGTGTCTCATTGTTTGCTAATTGATTACTAAATGCTTTCAAATTATATCGTAATTAAAGCGACAATTTGTTTAAATAATAATAATAATAATAACGGAAGACATTGCGAAACACGAGAAGCGAATCAACATTTCTCTCGATTCTCTCATTTCTCTCAAATCAAACTCAATTCAAGACAAACGGACGAACACTTGTGAAAACATTTTAGTGAAGAAAACAAAAACAAATGTTTTAATAATTATGTATTTTATTATAATATTTATTAATAATGATTACTATTATTTGTCTTTTTAACTCGTATTCGACTATTAATGTGTGTTAACTCACATAATAACTTGATTTTTATTACCAAGTAATTCATCGGAAGATCGTTTTTTTTAATTAATAACAAATAAGAGAAGATATCATTTCAAGTGTCACTCAAACTCTTATAAATATTTTTAAAATTCTCTCCAAACGAACGATTTTTTTTAATTATTAGCCCTATTTGTCTATAAATAACTGTTTTTTCAATTATTGTATTATTTATCAGAAAACAACTTTTAATAGTCTAATGAATGGATATATAAATAATAAAATTCAAATAAAAGTTAAAATGCGTACTAAAAAACAAGTTTTATTTACTCGTTAATTGGTTTGCAGATTATTGAGTCAATTGTTGGTCACATCGAGCGATGATTCGGTAAACGGGTCGTAAATATGAGTTGTTTTGCCTTTTCTCTCCAAAAACCGAACATTAAATGCAATTTTCCGCTGAATTTCCTTAACCTTCGACTCATATCTCTTATAGACTTGTAATTGAAAAACAAGTCTATCACTGACTCCGCAGTGAATTAGTCATAGAATCAGATGATTAGAGATTTGAAATGTGTTTGAATAGAGTTATAATAGTAACCAACGAATAGTTTGCTGTTTACCGAGTCATCGATAAGAGAGACAACGCGACAGTCTTGAGGTCTTTGTTTGCGATTCTGTGAATATCTGTTATAATTGGCGTTCAGGAGAACAACAGAAACCTCGAGAAACTCGAGAATCGCGATACGAGTCGACCAACAAAATTGTTTTTTGTTTTCGGTCACCAAAACCCAGATAACACCCAACGATCCACTTATTTATATAATTGATGCTCTAATTAATTGAAAATACGATCTAGACACAATCGGCCCATCGATTGATTGATTCGTTTGGAAATTTATAGTTCAATTCAAAGTCGATCTGATTCTTAGATAAGCGAAATTTATTTGCCACTTGTCACTGATTGCCGGCTGAACTTCATTTAATTTTATAGTCACCAGACCTGCGATTCTAGCCAACCATCAATAAACTTATCAAATGATATAATACAAAAATAATTACAAACTTTTATGATATATTGAAATAAGCAATAAAAAGTGTGAAATGTTTGCCTCTAATGAAGTATTATCTGTTCCGACAGTTTCAACACAATTGCGCCTCAATTTAAATAGAGAGAGGCCTTGAGGTCCGGTTCGGAGCACTCGGTAATCAACATTTCCTATCAGAACGTATGGCAATCGAGTGAAGCGAATATACATAAAAGTTGTGTTGGTTTAAGGCTGTGTCCGACGGACTGATGTGATGTGACGTGCAATTAGAGATTAGCCCTGGCATTAGCATGGCATGGCATGGCATGACCATCTGACCGTATCATGTTGCTCTGGCCCTCATGGCCACTGATTAGCGGCCAATGTCGACATGGCCAAGTCAATAACGAGTGTAGCATGGTGTAGCATGGTGAGGCGCGTTTGTGCATTGCTTCGCGACACACGCTCGGAGTCGCATATCTGCTAACACTTTCGTCATTATTCAGACCGTAATTTAAAGGACGTATTCGTCTATTATTTACGACTTTGAAGGAAAATTCCAGACATTGCAGGTATTGTTGGTCACACTGGGCTCCGAGTGTGCATCGCGTGTCTGGCGATGATCACAGCGACCATCGCCACCATCTGCTCCTTCGCTCCACTTTCATGCCTTCGGGCACTCCTTCGCAACGTCTACAACACATTTGCCGCACACGTCCCGCACAGACCGACACTAAGGAGAGTCCATTTTTAGCTCCTTATTAGAGCCGTGACTCGCGAACGCATAATCGAAGGCGATTGCCAAGGATTGCCAAGGTCTTCAACCCTTTATCGCATGGACCACAGACTACGCTCTGATGCTTGTTATGGCTCATCACTAGATTAGATAATCGCGCTATACATAGATTACTAGCGACTAACTATCGTGGTCGACATGAAAAGTGGCATGTGCAACTGCCAAGTGTGTGTGTGTGTGTGCTGACAGTATCTTGATCATTGATCACTAGAGAGTTGGCCCATTGATCGTTCAACGGCAAGATGCTAGCGATGGAGGGTTCCAGCTTCGAGGCACAAGTCCAGTCGATCCACGGGTTTAATAGCGATATATCTGATTGCCTGAAATGAAGCGCCAGATAATACCCGTCGGGGCTCTGTCTCTGCGCTAACAAAGCGATCGATCGGAGGCCCGAAACTAAACTAACAAATCCTTTCTAACAATTCACCAATTTTTCACTTTTTCGGACTCTAATCCCTTATTTTTGGGCAAATCTTTTTGCGCGACGAGTATTATGTGTCGGCACATAAAACATTGGACTCTAATATATTCACGCGTTTGACGCGAAATGATAACAAAAAAGTGGAAACTAATTACATTCAGTTTCGAAACGAGTAAAAATGAAATTTATTTAAACTATAAATCAATGAATTTTAAAAACGAAATCTCTTATTCTTTGACGAAATTAATTCCAATTAAATTGATTCTAATTAGCCTTAAAACCAGAATTAACTAATTTATTGTCGCTATAAACTAATCGCCGATCAATTGCATGTACACACTGTTGGGCAGCAATATTCACAGAGTTATCTTGCTAACTCGAGTTTGGCGAACAATAAATTAGCGCCAAATGGAGGTCAACGCTGGCGAACGTAATAAAAGGATAATATTCAGTGAATTGCATAGAAAAGAGTTTAATTTCATAGATTATTCTCATTATATTTGAGACGAATTATTTTTAAACCGACGATAGAGTCGGCGATAATTAGGTCTCTCAGTGCTCACAGTTAGCGAAGCGAACGGCCATTCATTGACTTGTCATTGCTCTCAAACTACTGTTATCTTCAAACCTCTTCTGTTAACCAGTTTTCGTATAACTGTTCTCTAATATGAGATAATCAATGCCGGAGTGATATTCTTGGCGTTTAAGAGGTTGAGTCAACTTTTTTCTCTTCTATTTAGTCTAATCGAGACTTTTCTCAAAACTTATTTCTGGTTTTGTTGTGCACTCAAACCCTGTTTTTCAGTCTTTTGTTGACATGAATTTAGCGTTCGTTCTCTTCATTCCAGATATGGCCCGACCTTACGACTGGCCAAACAAGTCCTCACACAATAGCATAACAATTCAAACATCTGCCCGATCTCTCTCTCTCTCTCTCTCTCTCTCTCTCTCTCTCTCTCTCTCTCTCTCTCTCTCTCTCTCTCTCTCTCTCCACATTGACCAAGTTTATTCTTGAATAATATTTAATCGCGAATTGGTTTGAGTCGATGCAAACTTTCCAAAATAGCATTCACCAAATATTTGCTAATTTAAGAATGATATTTGTCGATGGATTGTCGGACCACTGACTCGATCGACAATTTCCTGACGCAAACGAATCTCTTATTTTGTTGTTTGCCATTCACTTCTAATCAAATTCAATTGCTTTCGACTTATCTCTCGCTAATGTTCGGCCAATTTATCGCCAATGGATTGCTTCATATGAGAGCCGAAGAATAACGATTTCGATCACTGAAAGCACATTTTGCTTCGTCTTCACCCAAATTGTTAAAATTCACTGAAAACCCATTTTCGAGTGAAAATTAGATCCGAGAATACCTTATCATGAGATTAGTTACGAACCCACTTATGAAATATATTTTTTAAACAATCGGCAGAAATCAGATTAAAAGATGATTTTCTTCAGACGAATCATTAATTCTGTAATAAATAACACTTAAAACACATTTAAAGTATAATAACTATTGAAAAGTGACCTCAAAATAAAAAATTTATTTCTCTAATCAGCGAAAAATCATTACTTGTTTTGAGTGAAAACTTGTGATAAACTTTATTTTCAGCAAAACCTGTCTTCTCTCAGAACCGGAGCCTAAAGTCGTACTAAAAAACAATACAACAAAACAATTCTTGGATACAAAACTCGACGAATAATTGTTTTGATGGCAAAAATAGCCAAAATATCTTTGAATCGATTCGCCGATTGGAGTGCATTCACTGTCAGAGATGGCCAGACATGGCATGAGATTCAAAAATATGAATCCGTTTCGCGTTTAATAGACTCGCAAATAGAATACAGAGGAACCTATATAATTGCTCACGTTATATTTGCACAATTGGCTATTTGCTCATATTTTGACCAGCCCCGA
>JAQGBE010000826.1:0-14371 GCA_034698225.1 Scheloribates latipes | reverse complement strand
ATGTCGGCAAACTCTTGCAATTGTATCGGTCACTCGATGTTGTAAATTGAAACAAAATTTTTTATCAGTTAGTTATAGTTCAAAACGTTGATAAGAAGATACGTGAACAGGGTGAATGCCGTCACTTTTGTCGAGACAAAGCTGAGCAGATATAATCATAACTTATGGTTCATAAGTGTTTTGTATAAGTTGTAAAATGTCTTCACTTCGTTCAGAGTTATTGGTTTGTGTTAATTGATTATCAATTGTTGGCAATATTGCACAAAAACCAGACATTTGTTTGTCGGAGCGATTGTGCGAACGATTCCGAGAAGTGAATCGATGTCCAGACATGTGTTGCCAACTGTGCCGACGATAATGTGAGCCGAAGAATATGTGCGCACACCAGTGAAGCTGATCCCGACAATCCCTTAATGCCGCCAATGACCCGCCATAAACCTGACCAGGCAACATGACCAAGCCACAGAACACAAGTGAACAGTAAGCGCACTAATATTTATTTGGTCTAGTTAATAAATTCACAGCAAACCAGGCTATAAGCGCGAGCAAAATTAATGCCTTTTTATGGAATGCATAATCGAATTATTAATTTAATCTAGTTATTATTCATTGTGACTTATGTTCTGCCACAGCGTCTGAATTCTAAATGTTCTCTAAGAGATGAGATGAAGAATATTCGTGAAGAATATTCTGGCGATAGAGCCGTACAAAGCGATGCCTCAGTCAGTGATTTACTGATTTATATATAGATATTTTGACTGCTTTTCCATTACATCCGTAGAAGAAATTGATTCCACGTTTTGTTTGCTCTGAAAGAACTGAAAATAATTATGAAATAAAAGTCTATTGTCTGACAATAAAACTAAAGAATTGTCTCTTCCGTCGGCGCGAAGACTGATCTGAATAAACAACTGTTTTTATGTGAAGCCATAAAACAATGTTTTGTGTGCATTGAATGTGAAATTATCGACAAAAATATCAATTTTAAAGCCTAAGCACACGTAAAGGCGAATAGAATTCTCTTGTTTAGTGTTAGCCCTAAATCACGTTTTATGTCCTCTTTATCGTAATTTAATGGTAAATCTCTATTCTATTTGCCGGTCGAGCGGCCGCTCCAACCAAGCGCTCGACCGCCAGAACCGACAGCCGACAGTCGGCCGTTCGATAGATGTCTCGCACTTCGGACTAAAGCCGATAATCGGCTAAACTTGTGTCGCAAACGAAGTCGTCCTCTAATGAAGTATTCATTATTGCAATGATAAACGCCGGGACTTAGTCTGAGTCCGCACTATAATCACGACTTCATCTTAATAATGATTACTCGCGTCTAACCTATCAATTCTGGCCTCAATTCATGTCATTGTATTGAACGGCAAACCCGACGCATCGTATCGATCGCCACACGACCAGCCATTAGCCATTACCCGGGTCTCAGATAACCGTCGGCCGAAACATGAATTAAAATGACAATTCGTTTGATTGAGTTTAAGTTGATTTTATAGCCGACCATTAAATTGGTTCATAAAAATGATTAACTTATTAGCAGTTTTTGCACGACTCTGTCTGCGAGACGGCACTCAAACCGCTCGACTAATTCCAAACTTCTCTTAAGTGAAAGAAGAGGTTCTCCGATGGCAGCCATCCGGGACTCGACTATTGCCTCTATTTTTCCAGACATTTGTCTGCAATCATAACAACAAACGACTCGAAGGCAAAGCCGTTTTACGTTTTACGAGAGCAGAAAAAATATGATTTAGCGGCAAATCACTAGAGATTTGTCGTATTTTCCAAATTATTTCACTTTGTATTCAATTTTTAGGTGATTTAACAGATTGTGTGCTCAACCGAACGGCTCAACAACTTTGGCATAGATTATGTTTCGATTGCCTCAGACTTTATTGGTAAACAAATTGATGTATCGTTTAGTCAATTCGCTGGTTAACTCAATTTCGAGACCAAAGACAGACAAAAAGTTGGCTTCAATTTACAGAATTATTTGCCAAACAGTGAGTGAAAGCAAAACAAACGTCTGATTGTGTGTCCGTCGAGGGATCGGATCCCCGGAACATGTCGTCTGTCGAAGTGGTGCTCAACTTTGCCATCGAAGACAATTTGAGTGCAGCCGAAAACCGAGCCGTAATTTCTCGCTACGATTGCTCGATATAACAGACACTCCAGAGATTGGTATAAATGTTTGAAAATCCTATATAAAAACTAATTTTTGCTATTCACTGCCTGAGAAGTGCCCGAAATATATAGCGAAGAATATTCTGTGAAAGCAATTCGCGATAGTTTTCATTTTTCATGATATTTTTTGCTTTCAATTTGCGTTTCAAATCAAAATACATATAAAATATTTAGAGTACACGAAATGGAATTTAGTATTTGAGTTGGATTTGAATTTCTCTGACAGACGTTTCCGAAGTGTATTCTGTTCTCAAAACTTCTGAAAGCATTTTCAGAAATTGATCCGAAAAACGAGACGACTATTAGACAAAAAACGCAAAGAATTAAATTAAAAACTAATTTATTTGACTATTTTCTAATGGAATTTACGAACTAAACGCACGTTTGACTTAATATTCTTGGAGAAAAATGACAACAAAGACGAACCAAAAAAATACTGTTATTTTCATTACTTTTCCAGAATTTTGTTTTTCATTTTGTTTGAATTTATTTTACATTTAAATAATTTAAATGCTTTTTTGAAGCGTCTCTTCTCTACGACATTAAAATAAATTTGAATACATATATAGCATTGAATTTAACAAGGTGCTTCATTACCAAAATGCCTTGGCTTTTTTGTGTTTGCCTAAATAGTTTCGCTTCCTTTCTCCTATCTCTCCACTGTCTTAACATATTCGAAAATTCAATTTCCATTTCTCGCTTGCTAAATAAGCCGAGTGCCTGAGCGCACTTTGAAAAGCTGCAGGCTCATTTGGCAATAATTGCAAGACTCGAACTCTAACCGAAAAGGATTGTTAACACTGATCGCAGCCATTGTTCGCTATCTGTCTGGCAATTGAGAACAAATTGTTGTGAACTTATCGGTGGAAAACGAGTCCCACTTATTGGCCAAGAGATCACTCGAAATATAATATTGTAATAAATGTATTACAACATAGAATAATAACAATTCTTATCGAGACAACACTTTTTAGTAGTGTCTCAACCGTACAGTCATTACAATGTCTGTCAGACTAATCACTATTCGAGACAAAGCTTTATATAGAAGACAGACTTTTAATCAAGTCTATTAACCAGGATTAATATCGGCGGCGATTAAATCTAATTTCCATTTTGATTCATACATTGAAGGCATTAGCGGCCGAACACAACATTTGCCAAGAAAACAGTGATAATGAATCGGAAGCCATAAATCGAGCGCTCGATAACTACTTCGGCTTTGTATGTCTGCGACCCGACAGTAGACTAATAGCCAGTTATAGAAATCATTTCCTAAAATAATTTTTTCTCATTTCCCAATTCGGTTGAATAAAACTATCGCTCAATAGAGCCAAACATCTATTTTTAAAGCGCAAACGAGTACTGAATTAAAATGTCGGTAATGAGAGACCCGTTATAGGAACGAATCGGTGGAATCACTGCTTTGACATTGAATTCAATTAACTTTTGGCATAATTCTGATACTAAATGAAGACTAATTGGATAATAAAGAGCTCGAGAATGGCATTCAATTATCTGTTATGTAATACGAGTTTCGAATGATTTTTCATTTTGCCATCAATTCTACAATTTGTGTCGTCGTCTGAATAATCAAAAGCGAATGTCTGACAAACCACTGGTGAATATAAGTCAACACTAAAAGACAGTTTTCTGATTCGCAATCTTTGAAGTAGTGATCAAATTTGGTTCAGTTATGTCTACTTTATTAGAGTAGAGGTATGTCTTGTCGTCGACTCACTTGTCGTATAATCGAATCAATCGATTCTCTGATTTTCATTAAGTAGTCCAACAAATGATCTGTATATAAAGTATCTGACGAATATTCTGGATTTAGAACTGAAAATTGTGCGATAAAAATTAGAATCGCTTTGAGTTATGGACTGTTGGCTTCACTGAGATGCTAGTAATGGAGGCTAAGGTGAGATTCAGTGTTTGACAGTTCGGGAAAACATAACAATCGATCGAATTGGTAGAGAAAAAGTATATATTTTTTGTTTCGGAATTTATTATTTAAAATATTGTTTCATTGGTTGACATAAAAGTGAGCAATAATTGATTGCTCGCAATAAAAGTGAAGAAAAATCAATAGAGAAAATAAAAGGCCAGCGAAAGCCGGTGTCCAACGAATTGACAACAAAAGGCATTTCCGACAAAACACTAGAATTGATGACATATTCTGTGCTGACATTCATTGCGTTTCGTTATCGTTGCGATTCAATCATAAATTAAGAAGAGATTGATTTATTAATCACAAACGAGTTCGGCTCTAAACGTCTGACCAAACCATTAATGAAATTACGAAAAATTGATACAAATTTAATGTAATGTCTGTCAGTGTTTGTGTTATGACTGTCGGGTCGTCGGCACACAGTCTCAGAACCGGTGGCCGACCGGCGACCCATCAATACGCCGATTAGCGGTGTGTTTGTTGGCGGCGACCGACCGATGAATGCATAATAAAGCGATCTCTTACTCAATAACCGCTACCGAAACAGAAAATTCTTGTTTGCAAATAAATATTTATTCTGTTCAGTGATTAATGATATGGCAATGCATTAAAATATTAATGTAAAGCAAACTTTACCTTGATGAATGACTTGGCCGGCAGACACAAGCATACCACTACTAAAACACTACACTATAACACTTTGCGTATGTATCGATAGTTTGCAAACGATCAGCACTTTTGCTGCCAATTAGAGTCCTCCTCTTCGCCAGTAATTAGCATTAATTACAATTTATTATTGTTAACATGTATGCAAATGGTAAGTGTACTGGAATAGACTAATTGAAAATTTGCGAAAGTCAAATTTAATTGCCACACTATTATATCTGGCACAAAGAGGCAATTAACTAGATGGATTGATGCCATTTACCCGTCTCTGCCGTCAATGCCTCGTCTCATCCCATATCATCTCATATTGTTATTCTTGCACTTTTCTTAATGTTTGTTTACAATATCAACTCATTTAGCAAATCATCTAGCTCATTGTCGACGTGCAAGAGCACATTGCCACCTGGAAACTGGATATTATATGCAACTACTTTGAAATGATTGTGAAAATCGAGTCTCGCGTTGAATGGCTCGACAGTCATGACCTCGAATTAGAGTGCTTTGAATAAAGAGATTACTCGACGATCGAAGTGTCGAATGAAAACAACTCTTGAAGTGAACGAACATTTCATATGACGCTCAAAACCGATCGAAATCTATCGCAAAAAACTTTGTGTGCAATAAACCGTTGTTTTGAGAGGAGTTTTGCCGTCAAAACTCGAATCTGAAGAATCGCTTTTCGCGCCAGCGATGAGACAACAGAAACACTCGACTGATATCGAAAAGGAAATCCCAACGGATTGTGAGCCGAGTGTCGGCTCCGATATTGCGAATGGCTTTGGATTTTTGCACCTTTTCTGTCGTGTATTACAGGATTTGATAGTTTTATTTAATTTATCTCTATAAACACAAAAGCGGCTCTGATTTATTGCTTAGTAAACCACGATCAAATTGGACAGGGCTACACAATCTGCATACTCCTCTGTTCATGAATTGCTCATTTTTCACCCGCTGTGGGCCAAGTTTGGCATTTTCGCTGGCAGTTTGTTTGTCGACAATTTGTCCCACAATTTATATTTTGAAACATATTTCTCATGGAATTAGTCTTTGATTCAAAAGAATCGGTTCTTTGAGTTCAAAAGTTTTCTTTTGGAGTCAAAACTCAGATTACGTTCAAACGGATCGACAATTTTTTCTTCTATTTCTTCCCTATTAATGAAAATCTCATTTGCTTTCAATAGCGAACACATATACACAGCACGAAATTGATTGGGACTTCATTAGCAATTCATGAGTTTGGAAGAGCAAGAGCTCGAATACAAGTCGAAGCCCAAGAGCAGACAAATAATAGTCAACAATGTTCCGGAAAATTAAAGTCAAACAAAGTTTTTGCACTGAATTTATCGTTCAAAACTCGATTTTTTGCATATTTTGTTCGTCGGATGAGATATTCAAATAGAAATTTGAGCGCAAATTCGGATCATTTTATTTGAATTTAATGCCAATACTAATAATACTAATACCGAAGCGAATAATTTATTTACATTAAACTCATTTGAATAAATCGATAAATTTATTATTTGAGTCACCGCTGAGATGCCGGTCCCCGGCTGTGCGCGGCGATCGCTCCATCGAATTTTGTTTGCCTCGATTACGTTGTCAATTGAGCTTGCACACTCTATTTTATACACAATTAATTCCAAATTTAGCTGCGATCGCATGAAAATCAATAACCAGTGCAACTGAATTAAGTCCTTATTTATCGCCACTATTTGTGACTTTGAATACAATGACATTTTCAATGTCATGGAAAAATTATCAAGGTTGTTCTTGTATAATACGACTGTTGGCGTTGTGCTGGGAGAGGGAGAGACCGTTGTGTGGTCTGAGTTGTGCCAAAATCGTCGTTATTTTTATTGTTTTTATCAATTAATCCACTTTTCGCACGATATCTATCGGTCACGAAATGCTTGCATTAAATGATTATTTCGTCGATTGACTCACTTTTGGGTCGACTCTCAAATAGATTTCGAGCTCAACATCAAGAAAATTGAGCGAAAATTTATGATTATTTTCACGAATATTCTACTCTTTTTTGTTGCTTTTTCTATCTTCATATACAATGTAATGGTATTCTTGCGAAGCCTAGCAAAAGAGTAAATATGTTTTTCTTATCTAGCAACTCTCTTATCTTGTAAATCAAAATTTATAGAAAAGGCTTTGTAGCACACATGCTGGCTAATTTGATCTAGTTGAGAATCGATCTTTATTAAATAAATGGCTTTATTAGAGCCAAAAATAATCATCAATATCGCTGAGAATATTGTGTCACTCAGTGTGCGAACTATTCTTAGAATTTTGAGACTTCATTGTTGTCTCAATTCAAGAACAATCATTGTCTCGGTTGAAGTGTCTGTCTCTGCACTATCAGCACAACAACTGACAAATAGCGAGGCCTTTCTTTTCACTGCAACACAGAATTATAATTGATTCTAAATCTAAGTCTATCTAAAAAAATCGAGAAAGAAATCGAGTCTAAACAAGATTAGATGAGCTGAGAGTCTCTGAGATTGGAGTCGAATGCCAGACAACGCCAACAGATAACGAGTTTTTCAATTTTTTCAATCGCAAGAAGAAATCGTTTCATTAATTTGGTTTCTGATGACAACGAATGCCATATATTTTGGTCAAACCGTTTCGATGAGAGTTGACATCGAAATTAATTTCCATTCCAATCAACTAATACTCCAATGATTTGAAAAAAAAACTTTTCTCTTGTCATGAATTTTAATGAGCGAATGAGTTGGAGAGCCAGTGATGGCCAGCGGTGGTGTCAGAGATGGACAGTCGGAATGTCTGCTCTAATATCGGTTCATATCTCGAGTGAATGAAAATATTTTTATATCGAAATCCCTATTATTTGCAGTTATGGTCGGTTTGATCTCAAATAATAATGTTTTGTTTGGAGAGGCAGTCGATAGGAGTCTAGTGTTGGCGCTCTTGGTCTCAATCGGCGGCCAATCGGTAGGTCGACGAGCGGTGGCATTCAAATCAAAACCAAAATGAATTGCTTTCTCTAAATGATTGGTTATAAGCGAAATGGCATTTAGTATTAATGTATGTTTTGATCGAAATTAAGTTAGCATTCAATTGTGTTGTTGTGTTGGCTCTCAGGAGAGACACAACCAGTGCCTCAAACCGCTGACAAGTTTTTGTATTCGACGAAAACATTACTAACAATAAGAGGAAAAGAGGAGAAGATTTTGTGAGAACGACAAAAGGCCTGAACAGAGAGGAGAAGACACAAATCAATGAGACTTTTTGGATAACATAATAATAGACAAAACTAGAGATAAATTTTAATTAAAACCACTGATGAGAAGACAAGCGAAATGTGTTGAACGACGAGTTCTCTTCTCTCAGTGTTTGCTTTTCTTTTGGGTCCACACAAAAAGCGGTTGATTTCTATTCAATCGGAGACCAGACTTATTGGTCAGAGAAAAGCCAGTTATGAACGGCTCTTATGTGTTGAGCCATATATTCACTTCTAATCGATTGGTCGACAAAATCAAACGTTAGTTCATTGGAGTCAACAGTAAACCAAAAATTGATGTCCAATCCTATCAGCGATTTATCGATTGCTCAACAGTTTAGACCAGAATTGGCCGACAATATTGAAATTGGCGTCAGAATCGCAAAACCAGAACCACAACCGAACCAATTATTATTAGTGCAATTATTTTTGGTCTAAAAATATGCCTTGCCTTGCACAATTGCGATACATGAGACCAGTGTGGGTAAGGTCTCCAATAACAAGATAAGATCCGATTTAAGCCATTTGTCATGAGTTGGAAACTCGTGAGCCATGACAGCGACCGACTCGACGACGACCTCTCGATTGAGTCCAATGATTGCTGGCTATTAGAGTAGGGATACTGTCGTTGACTATCGTAAGACTCGATGACTTCATTTCATTGGCTTATATGACGCTTAAAATGTGCTTTTTTATTGAATTTGGTCGACAAAAAGCATTAACGCATGAATACAGGTATGGGTTGACAGACAACGGATGGTCAGTGACTGCTCCGAAGAAGTCGGCCATAAATTCTTTGTGATCTGAGCGCAAAATTATAGCATTTAATACTCGAAATGACGTTTCAATGGCTTCTAATTTATTTTTAGCTCAACGCTTGCAATCATTTAGTATTTGACGACAAAATTCTTGCGACGAATCACTAATTTTTCATCTCTCGACTCGTTTGACATCATATTCATAAAAATTTAGTCAAATCTCCACAAAAACTATTCTGTAATGAGTGCTCCGATTGTCAAATGTAATCCATTAAAGTCTTTTGTGGAGGGGATGGAGAGACAGGATTCGTAAAGAACAGATGAGAACGTCCTCTGATGTATTCGTAGAAGTTCTTGGAATTTGTAAATTCATTGCATTTGTATGTCAAGTGTTTTAGTATTAATTTGGCTCCAAATTGGTGTACAAATTGTGTCTGTCTTCGTGAGGGCGACACCAAAATTGATGATATTATGTGACTCAAGAGTTTGACGAACAAACTCTTTACGGTCAGAACTAATCCCATCCAAATGGTGTAATTGCATCATTGCATCATTGCATCATTGCATCATTGCATCTAGTACATCCAGTACATCCATCCATCGCCAGTTGCTTAGCGATTGTAGTGATGGCCACATCATTAAAAACACTGTTCGTTAGTGCCTTAACTCCACTTGAAGTCATTGAGTTCGAGCCAATGATTCTTAAACTCGATTTCTGTTTTGAAAATAAAACCAAAACAATAATAATATTGTTGCGGATCTCAGTGTTGGCAACGATCTGTCAGAACAGAGCTGACAGAGAGAACACATAGTATAACAACAAAAAACTTCTCGGAATTGGCTCTCATTTAGTATTTTTAGAAAAATGACGAAAAATGACGAAAAATGACAACAAAAAGCTATTTATTCGATACAAAGATTTATATTAGAAAAATATAGTTAAATACAATCGCAAGCGAACCAATCGGAGCTCTATTAATGAAATATTGATTTCTGGAATCGATTTAACAAATATTTGAGAGAAGTTATTTCGGCGAACCAAAGGCCAAGATTGTGGGCTCAAAGGCATCGCTTCCCACCTCAGCTGCAGAGGTGGCCACAGGGGATGCCATCACTTCCTCCGCTGTGACCCAAACTCTGCCGCAAATGGCAAACAGTGATCACAGACCAGAATCCGGGTCTGCGTTCGAGTCCCCTCTGACTGCGACCACTATTGCCTTCTTTCATGTGTTGGCCCTCTTATGACATAATAACTAATATAATAGTTATTTCTATATAATTCTTATTTCTTGTGCGAAGAGTAATGGCAAACAAAAGCAAATCTATTGGTTTGACCGCATTATATAATAATAATTGATTGTTGTTATTGTTAAGCCATTGGCAGTGAGTCCGACAACGAGCCAACACATGATTAATATTTGAGACACAACTCACTTATACCTTAAGCCTAATGTGTTTTGATTGAACTCTAAGAACCCTATTCTCCGTATGTTTTATGCTGATTGCGATGGCTGTCCAGTGTTTGCCTGTTAACACCGACTCAACAGATAATTCTTAATAAATTCGATGCCTCTCACGGCTAACACACCATAACCTGAGCCACGACTAGACTACCACTCAATTCGGAGAAAACTGAACGCAACTTAAGATATTTATACAATGGATGTTAAGAATAGAGAATATCCGGCGCCGTATATACAGTATTATTGTTAGACAAGAGGGCAGTGGACAACAAAATCCGATCCGTTTGGCTAACACTGGCTTTGAATAGCAGTGCAGACACTCAGACATTGCGGACATTACAGTAGAGACACTGTCTGTGCGACACATTGGCCTCTAATCCATATCTGATAGGTCTGAACGCATCGGCCAAACCCGAGCTCCGCATCTCTGAGAACAAGTAAAGACCATTACGTAATCCGAGACAAGAAGTACCAGAAAAGCAATTAGAAAAATATCGTTGGCTTTGATTGACTCTTCCCTACACACAAGCGATCATTAGTGCAATCACTTCCATCACTTCCACGTCCAGCGACACCACTCCTCAGATAACAATTCTCTCGACCGACATGTTGTGCATCGCCGGAGTGGCCGTCACTCCTCTCGAACACACATTAAATACATATCTATTGAAATTAGTCGCAAAGACCTATCGTATGCCTGACCTGAATGGATGGCACCGACACTCGCCTACAATCACAACCATTGCCTGAGAGCCGATCCGATCAATAAATGCAATAACCATTTGTTAGACGAGTCGACAAATTGGATGCAATTTATTTTGAATACAATTATAATGTCTTTAATACATTTGGGCTCCAAAAATGTTATCATAGTTGGGCTCAAGATTATTCAATATCCTGTTATTTTTGGCTCTCAATGACTCGACATTTATTTTGATTGCAAACTATTTTCAGCATAATTTCGATTGGAGTTTGAATTTTAATTACTAATCATTGATTAGCAATCAATGATAGGTCGCAAGCGATCAATGGAGTGATCAATCAGAGAGTGTTAGTGGCAATCAATGTGTGATTAGAGGCCACACATGAATACGATTAGAGTGATTCGATGATAGCGCTGGCGATTGTGTCACTTGTGGGACGACAACATTTGTCATTCGCGACGACAATTAATTGATACCAAGGCTAGAGTGTGTGCCGACAACACTAACAATAGCCGCTCTATTGGTATCGATTTGCGAATTAAGAGCTAACGATGAAAAATGTCAAATAATTTGAGAGCAAATCGATTGCATTGAACGCACAGGAAATACAACGAAGAGATTCGATACAAGAAATTGCACACAAAATACGGTTGACTTGGAATCAGTGAACTTTGATTGTGAACTCGCTCTTCCAAAAGATCAATAAAGAGATACATTATCTGAAACTTTTTCATTTTATTATTTGCTTAACAATCATAATTCATGGCATTAGACCGCACTCTCGCCGCTCATATCCACCGCAATATTCGCGATTCGCGTGATATAAGCCAATGATATCATGCCATCACTGACCTGATGGCCACGCATATCACCAATGCATGTCTGCTTCCAACCTAGTTTATCGCAGTCAAAACACATTCAAACAAATTAGTTTCCAGTTAATGTCGCAAATCCGGGATTTATGCCAAACTAGCTCGATCATCACTCATACCAGATAACCTGGACATCCGCTCTGATCGATCATAGACTCATTAAATGATATATTCATTAGCAGAATATTCTATTGATAAAGATCTCGCTCTCTGTTTGCTTCCCATTCTCTGTTCACTCGCTATAACTCATTCAACAGACTCTAAAATATTTATTTTGAGCGCAAAATGCAATTAAAATTAATTTATTGCCAGTAATTCACTCAATGAAAGCATATATTTCTGCGAAAAGCATTTTTTGAAAACTAAAAAAGCATTTTAATAAATATGACTGAAATTAAACGCGAGTTTCGTTTATTAAAACTTTTACGATAAGTATTTTTGTGATGCCAAACGCTTTTGGTGGCAAAAGGCATGCGAGGTATGCGTCGGAAGTGTCAGTCGAGTGCCACTCCGGCCCTGTCCTCAGCCAACAGATCAGCTCTGGTCTGGTCTTCACAAAACAGTTATTTTATTTCAAAGTTCACGATAACGTCGTTTAGGATAACAGAGGTTTCGCATATCGTCTGAGCGTTTAATTGCTTTTTTAAATGGAAATAATTGGCGGAAAATTTTTTGGTCATAAACTACGGAAAATGCAATCTTCGTAATGAAATTCTTTAAAGAATGTAAGCATTAAGGCAAAGCATTGCAACGATAGACGCCATTAAAGCGAAATATTGTCTAATTTAATGAATATCTAGTCTATAATTAATTTAGAAAACCTCTCTTGAATTGAATGACAAACATAAGTCTGTTTTGACTCCGATATGAGATAATTATGTTTAAGAATCGATTAATTAGTCTCTGAATAGTAGCTCAATATTTATCAAAATTTTTGTTCTACTCTAGCATATTAGAATAGACCTGCTCAATGGCATGGTGACTCACTAGACCTGGCCAAAACTTATTAGTGCATATTGTTGGTAATTAATTTAATCATGCTAGAATTCCTGAATAATTTGTTCCTCCATTAGATTTGAAAATGAATTTACATGTTGGAATGCAGTGGTGCCCAAGCTCAGCCGATTTAGAAAGCACGGAAAAGGCCTGGTGAACCACCATTATAATTATTCTCATTATGCGCAAGCTAATCTCGTAAATGGGATTTTCATTTGCATCACAATGGTGATTTTGGTGTACAACGCGGAAATGAATTGAAAATGTTGGCTAAAATGGTGATCGTGGCCATTGTGATGCTAATTGTCGATTGTCTGCCCACACCGTGATGTCAGACCTGGTAATGCATTCTCGTAATAAATGTCTAATGCCTTATGTAAGACGAGACGAACTCTTTCGGTGATTAGCCGTTTAGTTGTGCCGACAGTTGTCTGGCAATTAGTGTCCATTGTATTAGCATAAAGGCTGGTTTGGTGCCGAGCTAACCATGGATATGGTGATGGCGATGGCGATCAATTAATTAATGATTATTCGTTTAGAGGTTGAGCCCATTATTCGAATGGATTGACTTTTGGGACGATTTAATTGTTTGATTAAGGCCTGGCTGTGAAGTTGGAGTCGGTTCAGGTTCGGCGCCGGCCATAGAACAGGTGATAATCGCACTGTCGTTACGATAATGACTCAAATAATCGATTGTCTGCTTATAATTAATGATTATTTGAAACCATTTTCATGTTTTGGCAGACAATAGCGTCGATCCGTTTGACTGATGAGCCAATCGAAAGAGGGATTCGAGTTAACAGATATGTGACTCGATATTAGCCGAGCGCTAGACTCGGATCGCAAACTAAGCCGACATTTGTTGACTTATTTTAAAGCAAATGTTAACAACAAATCAATCATTAATTTCAATACTTGTGCTCAACGAATGTGTTTTATTACTGTTGGCGATGAGGGAGAGGGAGGAGAGAGAGAGAGAGAGAGAGAGAGAGAGAGAGAGAGAGAGAGAGAGAGAGTCTGTATTTTGCATGTATTCCGAGCGCTAAAATGTATGTCAAAAATGTTGATGTCTTGTAATTATAAGTTTGTTTATTTAGAAAAACATTTCTCTCGGCAGACATTCGCGCGACAAAACTCTCGATTGAGCCAAGAATTTGAAAATGGTTTTCAAAAATATGTATTTTTTCGACAGAATTACTTCCGTAAATGAAAACTAGCAAAAAATCCATCCAAAAGATTGAAGAAGAAATCAAAGCAAAGCAATACGTTTTCCAACTCTTTCGCCATCGCTTTTGGTTCAAAAGTAAAGATATTTTAATGGGATTTATGACAGAAGTTATTGCATTAGAATAAGTTTTGATGGAATAAAAAGAGCAAAAAAATATAAAAAATTTATTTGAAAAATATAATGCACTCTAAAAAATACGTCAAATTTCTTGTCGGCACCGATATGTTGGCCATCGGTGGCGGAAGTGTTTGCGCAATACTCGTGCTGTCCGTTGAGCCGAACGGTCAGCATATCGT
>JAQGBE010000825.1:0-14391 GCA_034698225.1 Scheloribates latipes | reverse complement strand
TATTTTAAGACAGAATTCAATGGAAATTTCGGCCAAATTTTTCAACGTTCGACGTAAAATGTCTTTTGTTGGTCCATATGTTCACTACACTGTAATGTCGAAATGACATACATATCCAACGGAGAGAGTGGAGATAGAACTGGCATTCAATCTCATTTACAAATGTATGTTATAGAGTATAGTATTAATACTAAAACAATATTTTAGTTTTATATAATAAAATTTATTTATTTTGATTTGTAAGTTAGCGTTTAATTAGAACACATCTGTAAGAGTATACGGCGGTAACACGGACTGTGGTCTGTGGTCGCCGAACCTCGGGTATAGCCTCCACCAGTCAGCGGCCCAATTGGACAACACTGACAATCTTCACGTTCGGGGGGAACGTAGCTCTCAGTGAGGAGAGTACTCGGACTTCAGTCTTCGGCTGTCCAGAAGTGCGGGTCTGCGGTAGCGGCCGATGTGGTCAACAATACTCGGTTTCGATAATAACAAAACACTTTTTATTGAAAACACATTGACTACAAAATACAGAGAACTGCACACTTTGGGTACCAAAACTTAAGTGCCCGGACACAAGTTGTCCAGAGCCGATTGTGGGCGGAGCGCACGCGCAGTCCTCTCCTGATTTCAAGTTTTTGAATATTTTTAGTAATTAATCGAATATTTGTCAATAGTCGAGAATCATTAGAGTCGGAGATTTGTCAGGTCCGGAGAACAGTCAGAGTTGGGTGGAATCGTTTAGGGAGTGAGGGACTGAATGTAAGGTTAGGAAGGATTAGGTCATAGTTTGGGTTCGGTAGACAAACTGTCAGAGTTGGGGTTCTTACAGTTCCCCTCCCCCTCGGGAATTTGTGAATTTTGTTAGGGTTTGTCTAATTCGGAGAATTTTTAGGTTTGGAAATTCGTTAGATCGGAGGATCGTCTATATGTGAGGTTTGTTGGGTTAGGAGATTTTCGGAGTAGGAGAATGATTAGAGTCAGAGATTCTTGAGATAGGAGAATTATCGGAAGTGGGGAATTGTCTGTTAAGAGAATTCTCGATTCCATAGGAAAGTCGAAGTTCGAAAATTTTGGAATTATGAGATTAATTGCTATTAAAAATTCGCCTGATCAAATGATTCTCGATATTGGAGGTTTCTTTTGATTGGAGAATTCGTTGTCTTCGTCTTCTTCGGATCCGCTTTCGGCTGAGTTCAGAAACGAGTCTTCCCATATTCGGAGAAACTAGATGAGGGCGTCGCGGCTGTAGAAGCATTCGGTTCTTCTTGAAGTTTCTCGGGTTCCGATGATTTGCGTATTCAGAGGATTCTCCGTTTAAGATGTCTGTCGGTAGTCTCAGTCGTCGTCGTGAAAAATTAAAATTGTAAATATAAAAGATTCTGAACAATGTATGAACAGTAAGGAACGCGGTGTAAAAGCCGCAGCATTTGGGTATTTAAAATAGATTAAAATATTAAAATTAGTTGTCAATTAACAGTCTAGCAGGGCTATTAACCCGTACTTCACAGAATCCTCGATTCTCGATACAAAATCAGTGTTAAATTGTTCTTTGGTTTCGGTGTTTGTCGAATCCTGAGGATTGTCTGCACATGTGAGAGCGTTAGCGCCGTCACATTGAGTTTGTTTCTGTTGTGAAGTTTGGATGATCGTCGGGTCAGGAGAATTCGCGGTTTGCGACAACTCGCACTGGAGCTTGAACTCCGAACGTGAGAAATATTGCTTTATGGAGAGCGCGTTTTCAATCCTGATCTTCCGATTGCTATAAGGAGTTGACAATTCGAAGACATTTTGTTGTGGTCTTCCGGTTACGCGAAACGGGCCGATATAGCGACGGGTTAATTTGCTGCCTCGTTGCATGGCCAGTGGTTTCGAGATAACCACGACTAAGTCTCCAACTTCGAAATCGCAGGGTCTGCGCGATCGGTTTGCGTATTCCATGTTGTATTCTTGCGATTTTTCGATCGCGTCTTTGGCCTTCTGTCGGGATTCTTCTAGTGTCTCATTCGGAGGTTCACATTGTGAGCATCCGAGTCGTTCGGCGAAAGTCGGGTCGACGTGTTTTCCGAACAGTAGATAATATGGTGAGTATCGTGTGGTCGCATGTCTTGAGTGATTATACGAGTGTACGATTGCTCTGACGTATTCATCCCAGTCTTGTCGGCGATCGTGCACTTGTGCGCACAGTAGAGTCACCAGAGTCTTGTTGAGCCGCTCGCACTGACCGTTACTTTGTGGGTGATACGGTGCTGTAGTCACATGCGAGATTCCCCAGGCTTCGAAAAATTCTTCGGTTTCGAAAGCACAGAAGTTTGTCCCGTTGTCGGTGAGCAGAACTTTTGGTGCTCCGACAATGTAAAATATTTCTTCGAAGGCGGCCATCACACTCTCCTTCGTTTGGTCGGACATCGCGACGGCGAAGGCAAACTTCGACAGTTGGTCTGTGGCGGTTAGGATATACTTCTTGCCGTTCTTTGATACCGGGAAGGGACCAACAATGTCTGCAGAGAGTACGCAAAGGACGTTCCCTGGGACCGGACGATTCGCAGACTGCCAGCTGTGCGGTCGTAGACTCGGGATTTTGCGCATTTGGCAGGAATGGCATGTCTTGATGTAATTCATAATATCAATTTTCATGTTCGGCCAATGAAAGTACTCGGCCAACTTCCAGTAAGTCCGGTTAGTATCGAAATGGCCCGAAGTTGGCAAGTCGTGTGCCGCATAGAGGATTCTCCGAATCAAAGATTGCGGAGCACACAATCTTTTTGTCGTTGTATTGGCCTCTTTTTGTCGACGGAAGAGAAGCCCATTCTGAAGCTCAAACTTGTTGGAGTATTGGAGAGCATCTAGACTGCCTTTCTCTAGGGCTTCGATGATCGTCGAGAGTCGAGGATCCTGTCTTTGAGCGTCTGCTGTGATTTGTGGTGTGAGCTCTTCAAAGAGAATGAGAGGCTCAATATCACTGCGGAATAGATGTAAGACAAGTTTGCTGTCGACTTCGATGTCTGGTATTTCTGGGTGGAGTTGAGCGCAAGTTCTGCCGATCGTCTGAATCGGAGAAATCTCGGAATTCGGAGAGTTTTCTCCGGTATCGAGAATCTTTGGTATCGTCTGATTCGCTTGCGTTCTCTCCGGTTGCGAGCGTTCTGGGGTTTGGAGATTGCGACTCAAGTAGTCAGCATCTCCGTGAACGCGGCCTGAATTATAGATTATGTCGAAATTGTAGGAACTCAGGCATAAGCTCCAGCGGGCAAGTCTTGAATGCAGATCTTTTGCTCGCATGAGGTAACATAGACCGCAGTGGTCTGTCACTACTTTGAAATAGCGGCCGAAAAGGTATGGCCGAAACTTTTTAATTCCGAACACTATCGCTAAGCACTCTTTCTCCGTAATATGATAATTAGTTTCGTAAGATTGGAGCGTTCGCGAAGCGCAAGCGAGCAACTGTTTCTGGCCTTTATGAATTTGGACGAGGTGAGCGCCGAGTCCTTCCTCCGAGGCGTCTGTTCTCAGCTCAAATTCCGCATCAGGCTGGTAATGAGCGAGAACTGGCTTTTGGAGAAGCATCCGCTTCAGAGAATTATGTGCTTCCTCCTGTTGTGAAGTCCATCCGAAGGGGACGTCTTTCCGAATGAGACGAGTCAGCGGTTCAGCAATCATGGCCAGGTTTGGGATGTATTCGCGATAAAAATTAACAAATCCCAAGAATGATCGGACTTCTTTCACATTTGTCGGTCGTGGTTTCTCCAGTATGGCTCTGTGTCTATTCAAGTCTGGAGAAACACCTTCAGCGGAGATTTCATGTCCGAGGTATCCGACAGATGGGTAGCAAAACGTGCATTTGTCGGCTCGCATCTTGAGACCGAATTCACGACAACGTTCTGCGAGTATCGTCAGTCTCTTGAGGTGCTCCTCCTCGCCTTTGGAGAACGCGATGAGGTCGTCCATATAGATGAAACTAATCTTGCGTTCGAGTCCGGCGAAGATCTTGCACATCGCGCGGACACAAGAGGCGGGGGCACCGGTTAGTCCGAATGGCATGACTCGGAACATGAAAGTTCCTAAGTGGCAAACAAACGTCGTCTTCTTCTGGTCCTTTGGAAACATAGGGATCTGCCAGAAGCAAGACTGCGCGTCCTGAACGGAGAAACAGTCGCTTCCTCCCATTACGGAGAGAGCTTCGTCCAGTCGCGGGATCGGAAAACTGTCTTTGGCAGTAATGTCGTTTAGTTTCCGGTAGTCGATACAAAATCGCCAGCTGCCGTCGCGTTTCGGGACTAGAGTTATCGGCGACGACCAGGGCGAGATGGCGGGCACAATAACACCGAGTTTCAACATCTCGTCCACCTGTTTCTCCACTTCGGATTTTTGAGTTTCCGACAGGCGATACGGATGTTGCTTAATTGGAGGGTTTTCTCCTGTCGGGATGGTGTGGTACCAGCCTTTCACACGACCGAGCGGTTCATCCTTAAACGCGTAGATATCACGAAACTTCTGAAAGAATCGCTGAAACATGAGTCGCGTCTTCGGAGAAACACCAGAATAGACGTCCCATTTGGACATAAATTCCTTGTCAATCGAGTCGGTGAAGTGTTGATGATCGTCCGGAAGAGACCTTTCGTGAGGTTCGAGAAACATTGACTGAGCGGAGGGAGAGTTGCGGATCTTCTCCCACTCTCTTTCTCGGATTTGATTGGTCGTCATGTTCTCGTTTTCTCGGTTGTCATCTCTCGCCATTTTCTCCTCGACAATCGAGTAGAGATTGCTGGGATCGATTGTCTCGAGTCTAGAGACTGCTCGGTTCCGGGGAAGTTCGCGAGGCTTATAGCTGAAATTGCGAACGTTGACCTTCATTTGTGTGGTTCGCGGGCCGATCACAGATTCCTCGATAAGCCAGCCCTCCTTGTCTTGCTCTTCGAGTGGCATCAGGATAGCGGGCGCTTCGTTTGGTCGGGCGAGTCTAATCGAGATGCTCTTGATTTCGTCAGGCATAAAGATTGTTGGCTTCGCATTATGTGCATAAATGGGATGATCGATGTCTTTAGCGTATGGCGTCCGGTGAATCCATTGGTCAGCCTGGAAGTCGTGAAGACGGTGATCAAGTGGCTCCGAATCAGATGACAGTCTGATAGGATGTCGTCTGTCATCGATGAGCATGAGTTCTCCGTCTGATTCGCCTCCAAACCAGGCTCCATCTGACTCGCTGTCCGAATCGGAGGTTTGTCGGGTCCGGAGATTCTCCGATGTCGCCAAACTTGAGTTTGTAAAAGCGTAACGGAATGAGTTGTTCGATGTCGGAGAATTGTCTGGTTGGGCAAGCACTCTCGGATCATAGGAAACTGTGAGTGTGCCGAACGGGTGTTCGACCGAAATTGTCCGGTTCTTGTGGTCGATCACAATGCCGGCAGACTCGAGGAAGTCGTCGCCTAAAATGAGATCATAATTTTGATCTCGGAGAATACCGAATGTTTGCTTTCGGAGAATCTTCAGGCTGTTGTGCTCGAGCGGAAGGTCGACAATCATCTGTCTCGGTGTGACCTCTCGGTTGTCTGCCGCGAAGAGTTTTGGCCGATTCCACGGAGTACGGGAAAACTTTCTGAAGTGATTGGCGAAAGTTTTCGAAATGTGGGACCAGTCGGACCCGCTGTCGAGGAGAGCGCGTGCTTTACGACCGGCCAATGTTACGGTGATGACTGGCTTGACAGGTCGGTCAGCGAAATTTCGAACAGAGGATCGTCGGGTGAACGGGCTACCGATCACAGAGATGTCAGCCCTGTCATCTGGATTCTCTGCGTGGTAGAACACTGTGGCCTCTTGCGCTTCGTCGAGGTCTTCTACAGTGAGCTCTTGGTCGACATTGGCGAGGGTTCCTGGCTTTCGATTCCGGAAGAAGTCGCTCATCTTTTGATAATTTGTTTTAAGAGCTTGTTGATTGCGCTCCTTATTACAGTGATGATACTGGTGTCCGATTTGCCAGCAGTTAAGACACCTGCCCTTAAATGGATTTTCTTGTGATGGGCGAATCGTCAAATTCGGAGGATTCATGGATTGTGGAGAATTCGCAGCGCCGGAGGATTCTCGGTTTGGAGCAGACAATTGCGGGGATAATACAGACACTGGAGTTATCCGGGCTGGAGAATCTGCATCTTCCGCGGCACCGCCTTTTTCAAATGTATTCTTACCAGGATTTGCAGCTCTTCCCTGATTCTGATTGAATCTGAAGATCGGCTTCATCTCGGGCGGAGGACGGTAGATTTCAAAGGGCGTGGCGATTTCGGGACAGTTATCGTTGAGTTTCATAATTTTCTCTACTTCGGAGAATGTGGCCGCAGACTTGATTGTGATGAACAGCGATGGGTTGCACTTGGCGAAGAGAGACGCGAATTTAGTGACTTTGCGGTCCTCGGGAATCTCCGCATAAGCCCAATCCGCGACATCTCGAAAACGGCGGCAGAGTTGGATATGATTCTCGCCTTCTACGAATCCGAATTCCGCGTACTGTTTCTCGAATAGGGCGGCAGAGCCTTCACCGAGATATTCCTGATAGAATTCTTTAACGATTTCGACGAAAGTGTGGTTGGTTTCCTGTTCGGCACAAGCTGAGTTGACGAAATCGTCCATTGTTGGCCTACGTTCTCGCACAAAGGTGTTCCGGAACCAAGTTTCCGCGTCTCCTTTCAGGAATGTCGGGAAATACGAAACCCGGTCTGAATCGGACCATCGTAGGGTGCGGGACGCATGGACAAATGCGTCAAACCAACTCTTGGCCTGCATCCTGTCACCGGAGAAATCGCGAATTTTGATGCGGCCTGCCATGGCGGGGATCTTCTTGTTCGGAGGATCCTTGCCTTTGGAGGATTTGCTCGAGTCATGAGAATCGTCCAAACCGTGTGAACCTCCGTTGTTATTGCCTTCATTGTTATCATTGTCCTCTTCTTCGCTCTCTTCGTCCTCTTCCTCTGAGCTGGAGCTTGAGTGGTGCGATGAGTCGCCTCCTCCTCCACCTTTGCCCTTCCTTGGCTCACGAGATTTATTGGACTTCTCTTTCTTGGGTGTGTCCTTCTTATTGGTTTTCTTCTTTTTGGCTTTCTTGCCCTTCTTATTCTTGTTGGGGTCATTAGGGTCATCGTCGGGATTGGTTGACTTGATGATTTTGCCGGACAAGCTGTTGTTGGGGTCTAGAGGAAGCTTAAGAAACATTGTCTCTGTTGGCGGCAATTGTTGAGGAGTGGAGTTTATCTGTTTCGGAATTGTATTGTTCGCAGAGTTGGTTTCTCGAGTATCGACGATATTGGGGTTCGGGTTTGTGTTCGTGAATCGGTATTTCTCCGCATCTAATTGATATTGTTTTCTGAGCCATTCAATTTTATCTTCAGTTCTTAAGAAGGATGCTCCGGCTAAATAACCGAAACGATCTTCCATAATTGCTGCCAATATTTGGTCGATTTCGGAGATCGCTTCTGTGGTGTCGTCTTCATTCTTCTTGACCTTATCGACGAGGGTCTCGATCTGTTTCTCTGGTGTTGATTGGTTGATAGCGGAGATCTTCTGGTCTAGAGAATCATCTACTGCCCGTAGAGCAGTTAATTGGTCCTGGATTGATCTGTCCAGATTCTCGAGTTGTTCGGTGGGAGAGTTTTGGCACAAGTCGGAGATCTTCGATTTGAGCTGATCGTGCGCTTCTTGGAGGGCCTTGGTTTTGGCGATTTCCTCCTGGGCGTCATTAATGGCGGTCTCGAGTTTAGTCCGGACCAGATCAATCGAGTCTTCTATTTTCGAGAGACGGGAACCGCCGACTGTGAAGTCAAGAGTATTGTGTTTTGTCGTAAGAGTTTTCAAGTTCTTAGATAACTCTTGAGTGGACTGGTCTGAGCGTTCAACTGAAGCTTTGAGTGATTCGACTTGTTCTTCAATTCTAGTAAGTCGAGAATCGCGCTCTCCAAAGTTGAACGTGTTTATTTCCTTCTGGAGGTTCGTCGTGATTAGAGCTTGTTGGGAAACAGACAATTCTGTATTTGCAACAAGTTTAGTATTTTCGTCTACTCTTGACTGAAGGTTCTGAATGAGTAAGAGTGTCTCTTGGGAGGATTTGTGGACACTCGCGAATTCTCTAGTTGTGGTGTCTCTATGGCTTTGAACGGTGGTCTCCAGGTTGTCTGTCAACGCCTTGACTTCGGTGAGGATTTCCCGTCGATTCGATTGGGAATCTCTCTCGCATTTATCGAGTCGGAGGGTGAGGTTTGTGAGGACCTGAGTAACCGCCGAACTAGACTGATAGTCTTGAGCTTGTTTCTCCTTATAGGAGAAACTGGACTCGTTTGTGCTATCACGAGGATTCTCCGGTGTCGATGTATCTCCGGAGTTGATGGTCCTCTCTCCTTGCGGAGTTTCGCTGGATTCGGGGACAGGCGGTGGATCAGTCTTTGCCGGAGTTGATTGAGCGCCTGTTTGGTTGATTTGATCGAACCATTTGTTCATATCACTAGGGATTGTCGGCGAGTCAAGAGAATCTTTGTGAGGTGATGATTGTGAGCCGGTTTGGTTTGGGTTGGAGTCGGAGTTGTTATCAGGAGAATCATCGGTATCGGCGAATAAATCATTTTCAAGTTTTTCCATGGTCTGGGCGAAACTTTCGAGGTCTTGCTTTTGCTTGAAGTAAAACTTCATTTGATTTTCATAATTTGCTTTGAGTGCTCGGAGAGTCTACGGATCGGTATACTTGTTGAGATTCTTGTTATGGTGTTCATTGACTCGTTCCGGCCATTTGTCCATATCCGAGATTATTTGGCGAGTGCCGGCGACGTCGAGCGTGTTCTTAGCTTTCTCGACAAAGTCGGCCATCACTGTCCGGGAACTCGGGAGACCGGACGATGATGTGTTCCAGGACTTGACTGAAGAGTTGTCGTCATCACCGGTAGGATTGGTCTTAGAAGGATCAGAGCGGATGCTCTCACCCCCTCCTCCGGTGGGTTGTTGTGATGAATCTGCCATTACGACAGTTGTCGGGTGTTGGTATTGTTGATGTTTGGAATATCGTCGGGTGTCGACGATTGTCAGGTGACGATGAAGTTGTGTTGTTGGGAGAATGTGCCGGTGTCGACGATTGTCGAGTGTAGATGACACTGCACGTAAACACTGACACTAAGCGCAGATGATGCGCGAGTTCGGAGAATGATGTTGTTGTGGATTTGGGATAACAAACTTTACACGAAGTAAGAGTTTGTGAGAGTTTGAGAGATTTGGTTTGGTTTTGTCGATTGACGAAAATGCGGCCAATCGGCGGATTGTGCACTTATGCGAAGGTTTGGAGGAAGAGTATCTGGTTATGAACGAAGAAATTTCGAAATCTGCGGATTCGCAGGTTAGGAGAAATTTGTTGTCTTCAGTTGAAAGGTGGGTAATCTTCCAAATGACTGAAGACTGGTTCGCAACGACGTCACTCTGGTCGCGAGAGTCGGCCAACCTTGACGTCTTAAGGAATTATTGGACTAACCTCTCGTCGATCAGGCCGTTGACCATTGACGAACCAATAGGTATCGATGTCGACAGTTCTTCGATGAAGAGGAAGTGTCGACGGCCTTGGCGGGTGGGCCAGCCCGTGACGAAGAACCAGATAATCTTCGTCGGTCTTCACATTTATGGCACTACGCCATTAGGCCGACGGTTGTCTAGCCAGACATCTTCGGTGATGCGCTGGCGATGACGAGAGGTGAGGTCGATTGCACCTCCACCATATGTAAGAGTATACGGCGGTAACACGGACTGTGGTCTGTGGTCGCCGAACCTCGGGTATAGCCTCCACCAGTCAGCGGCCCAATTGGACAACACTGACAATCTTCACGTTCGGGGGGAACGTAGCTCTCAGTGAGGAGAGTACTCGGACTTCAGTCTTCGGCTGTCCAGAAGTGCGGGTCTGCGGTAGCGGCCGATGTGGTCAACAATACTCGGTTTCGATAATAACAAAACACTTTTTATTGAAAACACATTGACTACAAAATACAGAGAACTGCACACTTTGGGTACCAAAACTTAAGTGCCCGGACACAAGTTGTCCAGAGCCGATTGTGGGCGGAGCGCACGCGCAGTCCTCTCCTGATTTCAAGTTTTTGAATATTTTTAGTAATTAATCGAATATTTGTCAATAGTCGAGAATCATTAGAGTCGGAGATTTGTCAGGTCCGGAGAACAGTCAGAGTTGGGTGGAATCGTTTAGGGAGTGAGGGACTGAATGTAAGGTTAGGAAGGATTAGGTCATAGTTTGGGTTCGGTAGACAAACTGTCAGAGTTGGGGTTCTTACACATCCATCGAACCGACTGAACTTGCAATTGTTGAACAGAAAATATCACCAAAATTCGAGTTAAATCGTGTATTAAAATAGTTGTGAGTCGAATGGCATTAATGTCGATGTCGTTAGCGATCAGAGCAATCACTGCACCGACTCTTCGAACTGTGATTTTAATTAATTGATTTATTAATCAAAGTGAACTTGGTGCTAAATTTAGCCGGTACTGGGCTTCTACTAAATTTATTTTCAATTGACAAAGAATAGAGACTCTAAAACAAACGGATAACAAATTGCAATCAATTAGTTAGCGATCAGTCGTTGGCTTTCATAAGGATTTGTATCCTATTCGAAGAATTTTATAATCTTAATGTCAAATTGTGTCACAAATATTGAGATTATTGTTTCAAACGATGCTATTATTGTTTTTGAACGCATTTCAACACTAAATACGAGTCTATTGTTTGTCAGTTATTGTCAAAAATCTTATTTTTAGAAGTCTAATAAAATGGATAAAACTCTATACAATACATAAACCATTGAAACAAATGAAATACTGATCTAATCTTTAGTATTCTTAATCCCAATTCTTTATTTGATTGCATTCTTAACCCAAACAAAACTTTCAATCTCTTGTACTTCAAAACTGATGTTAATTGATTTCGGCTATTTATTTGAATAAAATTCTAAAAAGATTTGCATTTTTATATTCAGTCTATTGTTTTCCAATAAATTTGGTTTATAGTCAAAACAAGTGACCAAACATTTTATAATCAAAAATTCAACTCTCAATAGACTTTCATCTGAGGTTCGATTGTTGTGAGACTCGATACGTGTTCACCAGTGAAGTGGTCTTTAGGGCCGATAGTCGTGGCATTACTTAACCCATAGATTAGATTAAATGGCTGTTGACATCGTAAGACTGCGATACAGCACTGGATAAGAGGCGTTCACTGCACAGAAAACTATTGTTCAAATCATTAAATACATAAAAAGATAACAATTTTAAGTTTAGAATCCAAACGAATTTTGTTTGTTTCCGTGTTTTGTAGTCTTTTGGGGTTTAATTGCGATTCACTTCACATATACTGACGTTTGGGATAAGACATGGAATCAGACGTCAGTTGATTCACAATAAGATAGTATTCAGCATCTATTGTCGCTAATAGGCATCATGGTAACAATCAATTTTGTTTCGTATCAAGGTAATTTTTTAGAATTATTCATATTAATCATTTCACTTTACGTGAAAAATGTGTTAACACTTGAATTCCGCTTTTGGTCTAATTATCTATTATATAGTTTATTGATTGAAAGCACCGCTAATTATATGCAATTAATCATTTATAAGTGGAAACGTTATCAGTGTAACCAAGATATAAAGATCAGTATAGAAAACTTGTAGAATTAGTCCATTACACTATGCCAGGAAACCACCACCTTGCTCATCTCATAGCAGAGCGGAACCATTCAGTGTTCGCAACGGAAAGGCTATTATTTTATTCTCGATCTGAGGTATAAAACAAGAGTTCTATTCATTGATCGCTCGGACTGTCTGTGAAGTGAGCGAACAGTCGATCGCATTCGACATCCGATTCTCTTTTAAAACACAAAACGATTGCCTTTTATTTCGCTTTAGATTTCAGATTAAAAGCGATGAAAAGCTTGACGTTTGTGAAGAATAAAGTCTGTTTGGGAGGGATCATAGTTTCTTCAGTCCAATGAATCATAAGATTAAGTTTTCACAAATTGAAATCAATTTCGAAATATTTTTCGATAAAGATTGCGATCCAGGAATATAAATGAGAAAACTTTGGATATTTGTTGTGAAACTCAATATTACCTATGTCACTCACATATAATTACTGTAATTGTAAGTAAATCCCGGAAAATTCCTTGCTCAAAAATATTAGTAATTGTATCTGGATACAATTACAGCTTTATCAAAAACTCAGATATAATTACAATACTGGAACATGCGCAAACATTCGGTAAAATCAAGCTGTAATTGTATCTAAGTACAATTACAGCTTGATCAAAAATTTACTTACAATTACTGTAATTATATGTGAGTGACATAGGTAATGAAGCGATTAATATAATAATAGAAAAGAAGTGATGATTAGGTTATTGTTCGGATAATAATATCCATACCGAATAGTACCGGTTAGTTCCCGCGGGAGGTAAACGGGACTCTTTATTTTTTAGGCGCTGCGACAATTAAACGGTACCATTTCTCATTGAAATTTAATGGAGTAATTGTGGAAAAAATATGTTTTATTAATGACGGAACTTAATTAAAAATTCGAGGATTTTATGATTAATGATTTGAATTGAAATTTTAAGGGAAGATTTCTAGAGGGATAAGTGCTTGGAATAGTTCAGAACTCTAATTTTGCAATGGAGTCTTCACTTAATGTATCTAGGTGATTTATAAGATGAAAAGAATTCCAGATCATTAGCCGAGAATATTATTCTTTTGATAACCGAAATGATGGGAACAGAGAAAAGGCGTTTGAAATGACATAAAGGGATGGAATGAGCGCTCACTCGATGTGAACATCGATTCCATTAACGTCTTTCGCATTCCTTCTCATTGTTGGCAATATTTCTCATATAATGAGATATTTTTTGTTTGGTTTACGAAAAAAAACATATGATTTTGACATAACTTCATAATAAATGAGATGAACTCCGATGAGTATGAGTTTGAGTTAAGGCTATTTATTTTTATTTGTTTCGGCCATACATTTAATTCCAAGTTTATAGTCTTCGAGGTTATAGTTTGAGGTTTAGATGGAATCCAATGTCCATAAAAATTGTAGAAATGTTTCCACAAAAAGAACTCTTTTATTGACGAATCGTGTGATGAGAAGCGAAGTAATGGTTTCACTGCTTGTGTGCCAACTCTTAGCTCAGAGTCAGTGCACTCGCAGTCAGACATCAGTCAACCGAAGGACTGCTTCTCAACATAAATAGAGACCAAAATTCTGAATTCGATTCACAATATTTCGTGTTTTGAATGCAATGCAAATGTATTTCTCGTGTCGCTAATGCCATCAAACTCTTGGTTCGTCTCAAATGTGAACACATTTTACGACTTTTAGAGTCGAATAACACACAAATGGATACGAATTGAGATCAGAATCAGTGATTCGAATCAAAAGTTGAGATGAATTGCACTTTTGGTCGCACTTATGATCCGAAGAAAGGACAGGCATTGCTTCGGATCTGCGCTCAGGTCTTAAGTCTGTTCTCTCAAAGAGTTTGTTCGACTGAAACACTTCGAAGACTTTGTGTTTCGCTTCTATTCAATGCAAGTCTTGAGCCGTAAGTGATATCCATTGAGGACTCGATTCACACAAATGGCTCTTCTCTTGCAATACAGACCTCTATTGCAGTGAAGACTCGTTTCGGCAAATCATGCGCTAAATTCTCTTTTGAGTCATCCGATATATTCGAAGACATTTTATGCGTTATTTGTCTCACAATTTGGTTGAAGTTTTAAAGCAATCAAAATAATGACTAAAATGTTTATATCACTTGAGTTTATTCTACCGAAACATAATTGACTCAAAAGTTTTCTGAATTTCTTTTATCTCGAATCGATTGCATGATCTTTGAGATAAAGAAAACTCGAATACGAAAATTCAAATAAGAAATGACTGCAAAAAGCGATTCACTGTTCGAAGAGTCGGTGAAGTCATTGCTCTGATCGCTAACGACATCGACATTAATGCTATTCGACTCTCAATAGGATTTCAAGGCATTTTTGTTGAGATTTTTGTCATTTTTCCCAAAATAACGAACAGAAATATTTATCTATTCAATTTAGACAATAACTTTATTTATATTTGATAACTTTATGTTTGACCGCAGAGTTTATTACGACGCATAACACTTCCAAAATGAAGAATATTCTGATATTCTAATATAACGAGTATTTATAGTTTTTCATCAATAGAATCAATAAATTGATTGAAACATAACTTGCCGTAACTAATTATGGAACTTATGACCGATTAGATAAGAATTATTATAACACACGATATAGTGAACAACATTTCAGCGAAAATTCTCGATCAAAATTATGAGTTCAATAGAGGTT
>JAQGBE010000824.1:0-14399 GCA_034698225.1 Scheloribates latipes | reverse complement strand
TCCTTAACATTGTTTCCTATGGGCTAGGCAAAAATTACCCCCCCCCCCTAGCGGTCAAGTCATTCCGCATGCCTGATGAAAAACTAAAGGAGAAGAATCACGCCATTATATTTTTTCCATAGGGAGTCCCTTTTGATACCCATTCGAGAAAATGATTCTACATGATAGAGGACGTCTTTCTGAGTCCAACGATACCAAATTTGTCGCTCTATGATTGTGCATTACCGAGATATTCAAGGTCAAAGTTGACAATTTTTTGGTAGTTTTTGGTCATTTTCTCTGCAACGGTTTAAGATATCAAAATGGGACTTTAACCACTGTAATCTACTCGCTGGAAGGAGTTCATTGATACCCAAATCGATATGTTTCATTGTAATTTCAATTTGTTTAATTTTGAATAGGCCTGTTAGCATTACCCGAGATACACCACGCGGAGGTCGGCCTGTAGTATCCCACCTATTCTTATAGTGCGGTTGGGTTCCCGCCCATCTCATATTTTAAGTCTAAGAGTCGCAGACTATAAATTAAATAGAATTTTAATAAGAAAATATAACAAAAATGAGTAACAATAATAAATATGAAATTAATTTACAATTCTTCGGCTTCAGATTCTGATTCTGGTTCAGATATACCATCTGTAAAAAACACATCTAATGTTTGGGCTGGCGTTGGGATTGAAAGTTGATGTAGAATCATTTTCGTTAATGGGTATCAAAAGGGACTCGTGATTCTTCTCCTTTAACTTCAATTTAGTTTTTCATTTCGGTAGGGATTTTCAAAAGTAAAGACAAATCGGTTTTTGCAGACCAATAATGAAACTTAATTTCATTCTGAATCTAGGATTAAACGAGATTAGAGGTTCTCAAAGGTGTTGTTCGCCATAAGAATAGGGTGACCAGATTGGAAATGACAAATTAAGGATTTTGGCTATAATTTATAAGTACAAATTAAGGACATGCATATTAAGATGTTTGATTATATTGGCATTGTCTTTGGCATTTTTGATATATTTTCGCTCTTTTTAACTGACTACATTCGTAAATGAAGGCATTATTTACAGAACACCTATGTGAGGTGTTCAAATTCACTGATACAGTCATAGAATAATTTCATTCCAAGTATTTTCAGTTCCTCTGATTTTATTAAATTTCCTGATATTATTCATGATGTCATATTATAAAATATTTATAAACAGCAAGATCAAATTCTACAAGATTAATTGAGCAATTAGGTGAAAAGTTATTATTGATAACTCAGGTTTTGAGAACTATAAAATAAAATTAAACTAGCCTTGGTGTTCGATTGTAAGCCTGTATTTGTATTCCTAATTATTAGAGTTAAACTCTATGTCTGAATCTCATTCATTTAGAAGACATTTTCTGTAGTAGAATTTTCCTTAATTTTTCAAGAATGTCATCAATAATATCAAATTCCAATATGAATATAGCTATTATGAGAATTAAGGACATTTTAATGTACTTATTTTGGTCATTTAAGGACAGGATTTTTCGTCCAATTTAAGTACAATCCTTATAAATCAAAGACGCCTGGTCAGCCTACATAAGAAACACTTTTTCAGTCGGATAGTTGTCTAATAAGCGCTTTAGGACTCAGAGTCTGGTCAGTCATCAGAGAGTGAGAGGTTAGGGATGGGAAGATATGTTGGCTCTAAAAATTGGTCATCGCTTCAAATCCTGTAATTGTTACTCAATAATAATTAATATCTTATAACTTTATCTAGTCAATTATTTTGCTATCACCATGTTGGAAAATTTTTTGAATTTTTCATTGCAACCATGATCAATTATGTGTTTTGGCTGATGGCTGGCCGCGAGTGCCAATGGACCATGATCATTTGTCACTATGAGCTCTGATAACAAATGCTCATTAATAATCAAAATTAATTACATAGATTAGAATCTCTGACTAATTTTCACAATTAAATTAATAACAATTTTTGTCTTTTAATAACATTTTAGGCGGAAATTAGTGGCGAATTTCAGTGCGATCTCTGACTTTTTAAATTCGTATTAGTAGTGGTTTCCAAAACAACAATTGATATATTGAACTTGGCTCTTCCTGAACAAATCTACGTTACATTGATATATTTATTATTAGTAATTATCCATTTTTAGGACCTAACTTATGGTTAAGAATTTAACATTGGCTCGATATTTGAACCTGGATACAGTATTAATGTTGATAATAATCTCGATTGTCGTTTAAATCACAAACCATACAAAATCAAATCAATAATCAACGTTTAGAACAGGGGTGCACAAGGGGGGGGTCAGCCAAAAATTCCCCTGTCTCGGAAAATCTCGAAAAATCCTCCTGAGTTTTGAGGCTGAGTCCGAACCCCCTCCCCAAAAATTTAAACTCGATTAAGCCACAATTAACGTTAATTTAACTGAATTAACGCCGAAATAGGCCTAAAATCGGAAGAAAGGCTTAAATCGGACGTAATTAAGCTTAATTCAACTGGATTTAGCCGAAAAATGGCGGCGGCCGCCATTTTGTCAATCCCTCCCCTGATCCCCCTGAGTAGGGTCGAGCTCGTCAACCCCTGGTTTAAAACAGTAGATATAACCGGCTTTGCCACAGCGAATCAGAGAGCTCTATTCTGATGACGTCACAATAAGTAGCCAATCAGAGCCCCATTTTGATGACGTCACAACACGCACTGTTGTGCAGCACTCTCACGCTAGCTACTCGTGCGAGCGATGAGAATATGCCACAGCCAATAGGAGAGCGTAGCGAATATGCCACAGCCAATGAGAGAAGTATTCACTCAATGGTACTTCACCAAGCAAATCAATGAAGTCCCACAAAAAGTACGTCCCGGTGACAGTTCCCGATGTTGGCAAATAATCGAGGGCATCAAGACCTACAGTTTGATACCCCTCTGGACCAGATAGGGCATCGGGAACTTAGTGCAAAAATTTCGAAGCAATAGGTCTCTGCAACTAGTCCAAATGTTGAATGATGTATGCATAAAATGTTAAATTTCTATAAAATATTTTTTGACTGTACCATGATTTGATAGCTATGTTTTTTACATTGAAGCCTATTTCATAAACTAAATCTTACTTATTAACTTGATTTTAATAATTTTTAATGGTAAGGAGCTATTATTTTACTTACTAGACTCTAGACTATCCTTACCAGATGTAATAACTGATCAGAAAAGATGCCGATCAGTTAGGCCGTCTTCCAGTGTACCTCAAAGGTACCGGGGAATTATGATATCGGGATTTCAGTCGCAATAGCGAAGCGAATGTGACCATCAATCAAGTGTTTTGTGGATCAAAGCAAGCATTTCGTTCCCGAAACTATCGCTCAATAAATCAAAATGCACTTGTCAACAGAGTACAAGGCTTACCTAAACCAGCAAATCAGTATAACTATGACATGATTAGACTGTGCAATCGGGTTAACCCTAGCATGCCTGAAGAAGAAAAGTTAACTCATGTGATGCGTGGGCTCAAGTCGACCATTCTAGAGAAAGTCCTATTATTAGAACCTAAAGATTGCCTAGATCTGTTGAATAAGATCAGATCTCCATAAGCCGTATCTTTCCGCGGCTAGGCCTAATTATAACTATCTTCTCATAGAGGAGAAAAACAAGAAGGCTAAGCAATCAAAGACTGAGTCCGAACAGACAGGTCAGGCAGAGCAAGCAAACACTAACACAGATATAGGTCAATTGTGCCAACTCATTGAGAAACTCGTGATAACAAACAATAGTTACCGCGGAAATCGTTCCTCACCAGCGATAGCGAACCCCAGATATAAGCGCACGATTGATGGCCGACCTATCTGTGCTTATTGTAATAAGCCAGGACATTTAAAGAGGTCTTGTTGGGCCAAGAAAGCCAGCGAAAATGTAGAACAAGCTCTCTTTCCAGTCTCAGAGACTAACCCAAGAAACGAGTAGCCGCGGCAGATAAGCCTGCCACCGCTCAGCATTGCCTTATGCTTAGTCTAAGCGATAGAGAACTCAAAATTGATGTATCTATCAAAATTGTAAATATTCAAATGATTTAAGACACTTGAGGTCCGATTTCGGCAATAGATACGTTATCCTCGTAAGTGATCACTGCAAACGATAAGCTATAACCGGTGTTTTGCCAGACGGCAAAACTGAAACTGTGGCAAACTTCCTCATTGAACGAGTCTTTCTAATATACGGGTCACCTGATAAGCTATTAAGTGACAATGGAAAGCAATACGTTTCCGCGGTAATGGAATCAGTCCTTGATGCCATTGGAACGGAACATATACGGACGTCGACTTATCATTGTCAGACCAACGGTGTCACAGAGAACTTCAACAAGATATTAGCGACATCGTTATCGATGTACTGCAATTCAGATCAAAAGAATTGGGATAGAGCTCTGATCTACATAACTTGGGCTAACAATACTTCGCGCAACGAAACTTCTCGGTTTACACCGTATTATTTGATGTTCGGCTCAAAAACATTTCTGATCATCGATACCGTCCTCAGAGTCCCGCGGGCAACTGATTGGTTAAAGATTTTATTGTAAGCGCTCAGATGAGAAATAAGTTGTTCTTCGACTATGCGGAAGGTATCACCATTCCGGACTGGTGTCAAGTGTCTTGTGTACACGCCTTATCGCAAAGTAGGTCGAAGTGAAAAGTTGTTGCATAGATATTTGAGGCCTCACGTCATTAGAGAAATTATCTCGCCTGTGAACGTAAGAGTCGCCGATGAGAGTGGTAAACGCGAAGAAGTCGTGCACGTATGTCGACTCAAGGAATTCTATGAAGAAGTGACAGAACAAGAAGACTCAAATGATGTGTAAGATAAAGATGAAACGAATAATAAAAGTGTGCAAGAAAAGGATGCAATTCGCAAATCAAGTTGAGTCAAGAAACAACCAGAACGATACAGTGCTAATAATAATTAGGGAAGATCTGTGAACAATGAATAACTGTATATTATAACTGTATATAATGTGTATTCCCAACCACGGCAAATACTGCGGAAAATGTGGACGTTCACCGCAATGTCTAGTTCCAGATGTTCCGCAATTGTGTAAACATCATATGATCGCCAGAATCAGCAGCGACATCAACATTGTCGCGTTATGTTCCGCGATCAGGAATTGTTATCTTAATCACGGAACATTACATTGTGGTCTCACGGAACTTAAATAACTGCACTGTTACCTTGTAAAATCTGATTTACTACGACAAACATCAAGTTTCAATGCGCTGCGATTCGGCTACTCCTTCATGCTTTTGAGTGTTATTTGGTTAACCTTCTAGAAGACGGTGATCTCCGAGCCATATATGCAAAGAGGCTCACCATGATGCGACGCGAGCTACAATTGGCACGTCGTCCTGGAGGATGTAATGCCATTAATATCAGCCGATTGTGCACTCCACTATCAGGTGATCAGTGAACAGTCTGCTGATAAGAATGCACAGTGTGCTGTGCACGAGCACCACTCACGGCCGATAAGAGTGCTCCTCGAGATAAAGGTGCACTCTTTTTCGTATATGAGGGATTGGGTCGGCTCTCACTCACTCACTTGTATCGGAGGAGCGTCGCCGATTAAAGGGTTCAAACAAAAGTACGTTATGTTGACCCAAGTGTAATTGACCCAACAGGGCTGCGCATTTAGCAGTGTTGGCCAGCGCTCGAGTGAGTAACCGGGCCCTTCACGATAGCCTACAGAGGGGAAGCCGTATGTTGGAGAATTAACGTTTTAATGAAATAAATCAGAATAGAATAATCAGCTCATTCAAATTTTGGACAAATATCCTCTCTTGTAACAAAAGGTTCTGTCTGCTCCTGATGACATATGTGTTTTGTTTGATAAAAATTCAAAAACTAGTATCTGAAACTGACCATTGGTTAAACGTCAACATACACTATTAGTTTTATATGAGTTTCGCGAATGTAGACGGCATTAAGATCCATGTGCACCAAACGAGTCACTCAACAATACAATGTTAAGGAAAAGAGCAGAGGGCAGAGGTATTAGCGTTGCCACCAAAACATTGCAAAACCTGTTAGGAATGACCTGTCTCTTAAACATGTGGTTCTATGAAGTTGTGTTCAACACCGCTACTGATACGGTGAGCTTGCTCATCATAGTTTGGTTACTGGCATTGCCTGTCACAGCATTGAAACTGATTTTCGGATCAAATTCAAGTGCAAACGAATGATATGAATGATGTGTTGATTGACAAACTATTCATTCAGTGTACGACAATCAGTGATCAAAGATTTGTTTCAATTGAACAATCAATCGGTGAGTGACTGACTACTGTTCAGGTGTGGCGGAACCTTGGCCCCTGGCAAACGCAACCAACCGAACAGGCTAACAAATTGAGCATGGTAAGTCCTTATAACCGATGATAATTCGTTTGTCTCTTTGTGATGCGGCTAACGCCCACTACCAGACCAGATATCACTAGCGAACCAGACATCACTACCGAAGCGGTCCATGCCATCAGAGTTGACTCTTTCACTATGTGTGGCGAAACTTATATAAAACTCATAGTGTATAAGCAATTACAGAGATAGCGGTGTCATCATTAATGACTATCATTCGAAAATGCACATTTGTACTATAATAGTTTGCAATTCAAACCTATTCCGATAGAACAACATACTGTTTCAACTAACAATAATTCACAACCAGCACTCCCCAATCGGCCACCCCGAACATTCAATGACAATCATGCATATACTTATATTAAGATGGCTAAAGCATCGTTCAATAGCGATGTTAAACAGGAAAAAATTGATGGCAAAGTTCTCAGATAATATTCATTACAATACACCTCGTGAACCTTGAACATTGAGTTCCATTCATTTGCACACCTCGTGACTGTCGTCAGACTGTCGGAAGATGCGATAAGCATTTGTAAAATTCTTTCCAATGGCCATTGTCATTGTATCAGTGCAGCTTCGATCCTACCGCTGCCACCATGTAAAGCCAATTAGAATGGTCAACAGATTAAGGCGGCTGCGATGAGGACCAGCACTGGCACAGGAGATGGGGCTTGGAATCTTTCGAACTCGGGTTTTTCGGACTAGGGCTTTGTGTGTGTGTGTGTGTGTGTGTGTGTGTGTGTGTGTGTGTGTGTGTGTGTGTGTGTGTGTGTGTGTATCCTAGGCAGTGTCTGACTATATTTTTTAGCTTCACCATGGCGACATTAATTGAGAATATTTGTTGAATAGTTTGAAGGATTCTCCTAAAGCTTGCAATAACGCTATCTTGAGCGTTATGGAATTTTTCAGCTACTTTTGGCTTTTTGGCCATTTTTATCGTCTCTTGAAAAAAAATTTAACCATAGCATTGCGAGCATCGTTAGGTAAATTTAAATAATAACTATCCATATGTTATATTATCAATTTATGATTAGGGTAAATATTGATAATTGTCTGTATATTGTCATTAGGTATGTAGTCACTTGATCTAACAGTTTGGCCGATGATAATTGATAGTTAGTGACCTATCATTCAAACAGACCTGTTTTCTATCACTTTAATCACTTCGGTATGATCAAGGCAAGATCTGGTTATGCAAACCGATATTCAATGGAAATTCTGGCTGGAATAATTGACAGCGTAATCGAATATGTTTCTCATGTTATATTCTATAAATAAAATATTTATTTCATTCCTGCAACAAATCTAAATTTTAGGATCGGAATTATAAACTTCAAATCAACAGGATAGTATAGAACAAATGGTTGTCGCAATATATGCACATTCACTTCCAGTAAATAAACGTTTGATCAGACTACGATCCAACCACTCACACTAATTGTCAAAGCCGATGCTTCGGAGCTTCACCTCGACCAGAGGCTTAACCGCGATGTCACGTGGGGGCTATGACTGAATGATCTCATAGGTTAACCTTCTCAGAAATCACCACACATTGGGGTTACCTCAACAACTAAGGTTACCTCACGAAAGACTGTCTGTGAAGTTCATTAATGAAACTCAATTCATAATTCCATCACATAAAATTATTCATGTTAATAACTATGATCCAATCGAAAATCACCCTGCAAACAAATTTTTTTGGAGATCTCGACAAATTTTTTGATCTGCTTAAAGAAAAAATCCACACAGAAATTGTGGATGTTGAAAATGACCTGAAACAATTGGATAATATAATGTCAGAGACATAGTGAGTTCGGTAATGGTCCAAATGGCTTGGAAAATTCTCGACCATCGCAACATGTTTGGCTATTATTATATTTATCTCTATCGCAATATATTGTTATTTCAGATTCAACAAGAATCATTTCACGAGAGTTCCCCAACGAGATATTGAAATGCCAGTTTTATATTAAAATTTTATTAATTTTCGAATGAATAATTCGAACTTAAATAAGGTAAACTAATGGAATGGTAAAATGAGGTAACCATAGTGGTTGAGTAACTGATGGGGTGATGTGAGGTGAACCCAGTGGTTGGGTAACCTCTTGTGTGGTAGTGTGAGATAACCCCAGTGGTAGGGTAACCTCTAAGTTGGGGTAATGTGAGGAAACCCCAGTAATGGGGTAACCTCTGAGGTCATTCAGTCATACATGGGAGTATTATATCGGGGTTTTTAAGAATCGAAGAGATAAAGCCGTGATATTTCCTCGCACTTATTGCATGGTCCCTAGAAAAACAGGTTTTTGCACTCAGACACAGATAATATTTTTGAGTCAAAAACATGTGTTTTTATTAAAATTGATTTAAATTTAGTGATTTGGTTGAAAATTAGTGGCGAATAATACTTTATACATAAGTGAAGACAAACTGATTAATAATAAACAGTTATTGTTTCGAATAAAAGTTAAAATTATTCTGTGAGCATTAAGAATTCTCTCTGGATATCACTTTTATGCGTAAATATTTTTCTCCGTGTGATTTTCGTTAAATAGTATCAATTCCGGAATATCACGGCTTTACAATGAGAATTATATAATTTTGCTTCACCCCCGCCTCGACGATAAAATATGATTTTTATATCAAAAAATCATATAAATAACAGTTAAGAGATAACTAACTTACAATAATAATCGATAGTGATAAATCAATGAAAATAGAGTTTTGGTTCATTTAAAATGGCGCAACATCTCATTGGACACGTGATAGTATTGCCAACATATCGCGAGTATTTGGACTAAAAATCATTGATGTGGAGGCAAAGGTGACTTGAGGAGGGCTTTTTCCTGGCCAGCATGTTGACCCGATTCATACCGTTGTGCTTGGTCATTGTGGTCAAACCAAAGACATCGTTTTCAACGCGAATGGTGGATACAAATGAACCCAAGAATCGCATCAATCATCTCGATAAATGTTCAAAAAAGACGCAATTTTATATACAGTCCTACCCTTCTAATTACATTGCCTCTAATTGCATAATTCACTAATTGCATTTCCAAATGTTGGTCCCAATTTTGGGACCTATGCTAACCTATGGGACTTCGACCAAACTATTGAACGCTCTAAAGGTAAGACAAATACAAGTTTTAATTTAAATATTCGACATATTATGTGACGAAATATGGCAATCACTTACACACCGTATCAATAGAGCCTTAGTTTGTGTCCACACTTTTGTGTCTGTCATAGAGCAAACGCAAAGATAATTCATCGCTCATAATATAATCTTATTTCAAACTATGGATAAGTCATTCCATCGAAAGACTATCCGATGGAAAGGTAGGCTTTTCCTGTTGGACACTGTTTATGGTCACATACTTCAGATATCATGCGGTCATCTATTTTATCATTAAATCAAATTGATTTCTCAAATTTCGTTTAAATTTATACATGTTTAATTTTGTATTGGTACTTCAGATCATTTCAATGCGATCGTTATTATTCATCAAAATGACCAAGATCAATCACATTTTCTAACTTGAGTATGCAGACATCTTGCAAAATTAATGACAAATCAACAATAATAAAACGGTGAGTATAGAGATAATAAGTGATATAAAGTGGCGGTTTATCACTGAAAATGATCAACAGAATAATTTTTAGGAAATTGAAAGAGCATAGTGTTGGTCAGCACTGTATTTGTCATTCAGAGGAAGCCTTTGGACTTCGGCGCCACGTTTGACATACTTCTGGTACGCTCTGTACGCCATCCGAATACCGCCGTTGTCTGCAATGTCTTCGCTCGAAGTTTTGTCGCCATCGAGCTTAAGATCAAAAGAGTTAGTTATCAACAAATCATTGGTCACTCAATTCACCCGAAGTCCGGACTCATTGTCGACAACACTATTGAATTGTTTTGTCAAACAATCGGCCTTTTCGTTGAACACACGCCGTATATCGTTATGTAACCATCCATTGAAGTTACCATGCTCGTCGTAGAAGATGCCGGTCGGGCCATACGCATGGGTCAGCTCTTGGCCAATGAGAAAGCCTTGTGTCCCGTAATTGAGAGCAGCCGGCAATGCAGGGTCAAAGAATGGACGAGATAATATTTCGTATTGTATAACTGAAAATTGGTTTGCTTGTTAATATTGCCATAAGAGCACAGTCTAGTTTTACCTATCATATTTTGAGAGAAACGAAAAAATCCTAGGAATGTAGTGAGCATGGTCGGATATCTAATTGAAAAGGCAGAATAATACCTTGTTAATTGAATGTGCGATGTGGGAGCTGACACTCGCCGAGAGCAGGAAATGTCAGAACTGAAGAAGTTAATGTGGTCCAGTAATCGCAATTATGAACTACTTTCCGAAAACTTCCAGAAACTAACAACCAAAATGGAAGAGAAAGACAAAGTGATTGCGCACTACGAGACAGAGTTACGATCAATGCCACCTTACCGAAGCCGACCAAGAGACCTACGATCCTTAAGGGTTTTAGATATTCTTCGATAGATCAACTCAAGGTTCTGCGCGTAAACTGTGGTAATCCGAGTCAACCGAAGGCCATGTCCGGCACCAGAGCACATGAAGTGGAAGACCTAAGCAACCTCTAGGTCCACTGTTTTGCATTAATGTTAAATCTCTTATTAATCACAAATCATTGATTTATAACCCTAATGATTTTACATATTTACTCTTTTACAATTAATTCTTCTATTTTAAATTAGATTACTATCAGCTATCATGATCTTATATTATGTTTGTTTTTGGTTAATTCTTTGCTCATATAATACTAGATGGTTTCGATACCCCAGCCATACTATTTTTCCATATTAGGTCCATCACCGAACCGAATATCGAAACTTTCCATAGTAGAAATTCCCAGATACTGTTATGGATAGTTACACAATCACAACCATAACTTATCAAATCGTAACTCGAGTGGTTTATCACACATACCAACAAAGATTGTCAAACAATGTTTGAATATATTTTGGGATATATTTTACATTTTATTCAACAGAATCTCGTATTTTGGAGAAATACCTATTGGAATGAAAGTCTCTTGTGTTACGCCTGTCATTAAACCTGGTAAACCTACTTATGATATCAAATCATATAGACCTGTCTCGGTATCAGATAACTGGACCAAAACATTTGACTCGATATTATATAACAAAGTGAATGCGTTTGTCACTAACAATAATTTAAAACCTGAAAATCAATTTGGTTTTAAACAAGGTTTCAGTACTTTTCATCAGCTTATCGAACTAATATATGAAATATATCGAACTAATTTATTATTAAGCTTTTGAATCCCGCCCTAGGATTTCATCATAACTCTCGGTAATTTTTCTGTTCATAATCTTATGAATAATTATGAGAATCTCTTAAAATCACCATGTTCTTACACAAATGTTCTTGAATTTTCTTAAATTTTACTTATGAAGTTCTTAAATTGTGCAATATGACCTGGTCACTCTAATTGGGGGGGGGGCAGGAGATTAGCTTGGGATTATTGGATTAGGGGATTAGCTTAGCAAGAGATTAGTGTCAGGGTTAAGCTTTTGGTGTCAAGTGTCACGTCTAACTGAGAGGAAAATCTGGCGGAGGAGAGCCTATGGCGATAAACGCAGCCAATTTTGGCTGCGTTTGAGGGCCATAGGAGTGGTAGAAAGGCTCATCTTCAGCCGTCATTCATATCAAAATATGCCTTTTTATCATAGAATTTTCTTCAGTGTAATAGGTATCAGTTATGAAGTGCACCTCTCACACACAGTTAAGCCTTTCTCTCAGTGCTTTTAATAGCTAATTATAGCTAATCTAGACTATTATAATGATATTTTTTCGATAATTTCATTTGAAAACGTAATCATTTGCTGTTTTCAATGTCAATGTTTCTATTGTTGCCTTCCGTTTGACGAACTTCTGGTACGCACTGAACGCTTCCTGAATGGCGCCGATTTCATAGATGTTATCATTCAAACTTGATAATGTAAAGTTATTCGTTCTTAATATAATTTAAACTAAATTGAATCAAGTTTTCTGTCAATTCAAATTCGGTAAAATGTAGGCAGTGCTACTTCCTATGCGGTAAACTAATCCAAGTGTATTATATTTAAATAGCATTCGTATTTTGATTACAGTCACTAAATAAATGTGAGGCAACTTATCTAGCGATTGGTGCTGTATTTGAACAAACAACAAGGTAGCTCATTGTTTAATTCGACTAAACACAGTTATCCTTGAAATTCTCAAGTTTTTTGAGCGATATATTTCAATTAGATTCGGGCGAAATTTTCTTGTTACGTTAAATGATGCCGATCATTTAATGATAGGCATCTCAATGTTTGAATTGATATACTAGGTCCTGATTGCCGGGACATTTGATTGACCATTATTGATACTCTTTGATACTCAAAATGATCATGGTAATGTTACCATAATATCAATGCAATGTCAATCAGGATGTCCTTCAGCTGTGCAAACGTCACATTCGTATTATTATTATTGGTTTCGCAAATTATTATCCGCTCATTAGAGTAGTTCACGAGTGATGTCCGACAAACTCGAATACGATTCTCTCGTTTATTCCAAGTTCAGGCCATCAGTGCCGCACAATGTGCTCGAACCAGTGCTCGCCTACTTGGATGAGGACATACCCAGGAGTGAGTGGTCACTGGCTGTCGATGTGGGCTGTGGTAGTGGACAGGGAACTAATGTGATGGCACCACACTTCAGCAAGGTCATTGGCTTTGATATGAACCCGAAACAAATTGAACAAGCTAATGCTACCAAGATGGCCAACAACGTGTCATTTGCGGTGAGTGTAATCAAGTCAATTTGAAAATGAATTAATTCTGATAACTGACCAGGTTAGTAAAGCCGAAAACTTACCTTTTTATGATAAGAGCGTTCAACTTATTCTCGTCTCTTCTGCCTTCCACTTGTTTGACCGATCAGTTCATGACTGAGGCCACTCGTGTGCTCGCTATCATTGGTTATCAGTGGCCGTTCACACCTACAGATCCGTTGGCGACGGAAGACAATCGGATGAAGGAATTGATGGGCGAAGCGATTCGGGATAAACGACTCGTGCCGTACAAACATAAGAACCTGATCGGCATCGAGACCTTCTATAAGAACCTCCAATTGCCTGACAATTACCGAGTGGTCAGAAAAGAGAATATCGAGTACACCATCGCTGGTGTGGCCGAAAACCTGATAGGTTTCGTCAAATCGTTGTCACACTTTGAGACCTTCTTCAGTGCCAACAAAGAGGGCGGACAACAGATGTTGGATGAGATCAGAGATCAGTTGAAAGAAATTCTGAACACAAATAATTTGAATGACAAAGAGATAGCAATCAAATACTCTTATCACTCGATATTAGCCAAGAAGTTGCATTAATTAATGGGTTTATTTGATTAAAAGTATAATAACAATAATTTAATGAAGAATTTAATCAACTGAAGAGGTTATTGATGTCATAGATGTTGAGGAAGAAGAGGTATCAATGGTGTCGTATTCGTTCATTATAATCTGGCTCGTCTTGAGCTCGCTGTCTAGATCGTTGATTATTGGCCTACTTTGCTGTATTCTGTAAGATCTGGAAACAATTCAATGAAGTGAATAAGCAGGGTTTATCGATAAGTAGAGTCCCCATTTATTAGTATCGAGTGTTTCTCTGCTGTGAGTGAACACACCATGTATAGGATTATGTCCGATTTAGTCCGATTTAGTCCGATTTAGTCCGATTTAGTCCGATTTAGTCCGATTTAGTCCGATTTTTTTAACATTGGCGCTTTAAACTGGAAGGTGTAAGTAAACTGACTATAAATTATGTCATGCACAGTTTGTAAATATTTTGGTGTTGAGGACAAAATGTGCATGACATAATTTATAGTCAGTTTACTTACACCTTCCAGTTTAAAGCGCCAATGTTAAAAAAAATCGGACTAAATCGGACTAAATCGGACTAAATCGGACTAAATCGGACTAAATCGGACTAAATCGGACATAATCCT